>JAJOOI010015756.1:0-14030 GCA_029582585.1 Solanum bukasovii | reverse complement strand
CCCCCCACTCCCCCTCTCACAGTTTAATGGTTTTTCAATATCCATACCTCGTGGATGTAGAGAGTCGAGACTTGAAATATAGCACATCCTTCATTTGAGAGAAGGGACCAAAATACTTTGACTTTGTTATTGGCTCACTCAAAAGTTTTACTACATCATTGTCTGTATCTTGGATAAATGGATAATATTATTAGCTACTATATGCTTTATTTTAAGCCGAAGGTCTGTTAGAAACAGTCTCTCTATCTCGAGGTAGAGGTAAGGTCTGCATACACTCTACCTTCCCTAGACCCCACTTATGGGATTACACTGGATATGTTGTCGTTCTTGTTGATAACATTATTAGTTAAATTCTACTACATTTCGTTCTTTGCGTTAACATTCTTCCTAGAAATAACACAAACAGGATTCTTCAAAGGAAAAATAGATATATTCTTATGGAAACCTTTCCTAGGCAGAAACAATGCTTTTACATATTCAATTTTTTCACAAGATAGATATTATCTGATCTTACAAAACTTAGGAAATTTCCATTGAACTAAACGTCTAGACGTAATTGTCTGGACTCATCTTATCAGAATGAACCATCTTGTCGTTGAATGCATGTAGCAACAGATCACAAACTTTGCGCGAAGATGGCCTTTCAGCAGGTGCAGTTTTGGTGCATTCAAGTGCTATTTCCAGCACCTGAAGTGCAGCACTTTCTTCATTAGGTAACAATGGTTTCAAAACAGGATCAATGAGCTCTTCCCTAACTGTCCCAGACATTTCGATACATGATTCAACCCACCTCACCATGTCCATGTTTTCTCCGAAACTCCCATCAGTTGGCATCCTTCCACTCACTAGCTCCATCAGTACAATCCCCATGCTATAAACATCACTCTTCTCTGTTGCTTTCGAAGAATAAGCATATTCTGCGAACAAATAAGCAACTTAGTATAAAAGAAAAACTATTTTCGAATGCTAATACTCGAGAATTCAGGAATGATATATACCTGGAGCAATATAACCAAATGAACCAGCAAGCCACAAGTTTGATTCAGTGTTGTAGGAATTATAGTTATCATGAACGGCTTTAGCCAGCCCGAAATCTCCCAAATGTGCTTCCATGTTTGAGTCTAGTAGAATGTTGCTTGATTTGATGTCCCTATGAATGATCTTGGGTACACAATCATGATGAAGGTACTCAACTCCTTGTGCTAATCCCACCGCTATCTTCAGCCTTGCCTCCCAGTCGAGGCATGTTTTCCTCTTGTTATTATTAGCTGGCTGCTTGTGAAGCCAATCCCACACACTTCCGTTCTCCATGTACTCATAAATCAATACGTTTGAACCTTCTCCGCTGTTGTTACAGTATCCAAGTAGCCTCACCAAGTGCCTGTGCCTTATCCTCCAAAGTGTTTTGATTTCTCTTGCAAAGCTTTTGTCTAGCAAGAGATCATCCTTGCTTGGTATTCTCTTGATTGCCACGATCTCTCCGTTAAACAGCTCAGCTTTATAGACAGTTCCTGAACCACCAGATCCGATTATGAAGTCGTTGCTTAGATTATTTGTTGCTTCCATGATGTCATCCCACCTGATATCGCGCTTAGCAGCCACACTTGCGAAAAGTGGTCTCTTTTGTCCTTGGGAAGAGCTGGATGAGTAAGCACTATTCACTTCGCTTCCTCTTCTAAAGGCTTCTCGCCTTTGCTTGAAAAAGAGGGCAGCTCCAAGCAACATAAGTATGATCGCCACAGTAGTCGATATCACTGAAATGATCACAACTGTCGAGTTACTTAGTCCTGAACCCCGATTGTTGGACTTAGAGACTTCACAATTCTGCAGAGGACTTCCACAAAGACGTGGATTCCCCGTGAATGCATCAGCTGGCCAATGTGCATACTGTTTGTCCAATTTGCCTTGAAGGTTGTTGTAGGAGAGGTTAAGCTTTCCCAAGCTGCTCATTTCACCGACTTGAGGAGGAACTTCTCCGGTGAGATGGTTATGAGATAGATCAAGTGTTTCAAGCTTCGTAAGTGTCCCAACAGAAGGAGGAATTTGACCAATGATGTTGTTGAAACTCAAATCCAGTATGCTTTGAAGATTCTTGAGTTCTCCAATCTCACTTGGTATTTCACCGGTTAAGCTGTTTCCAGAGAGACGGAGTATATATAGCTTGCTTAAGTTGCCAATGGTAGATGGAATGGGACCAGAGAGTTGGTTTTTGTCGAAATTTAGGATATTTAGGGACTTGAGTTCACCAATTTCAAGGGGCAGAGTTCCATTGAGAGAATTCTCTTCTAGAGATAGCACTAAAAGCTTTGAGCAGTTAAACAATTCTCGAGGAAGAGGTCCTGAGAACTTATTTGAGGACAGTTTAAGCTCACCTAAGAGTGGCAAGTTTCCGAGCCAAGATGGAATTGATCCATAAAGCCGGTTGTTATTGAGATCGAGATGTGTGAGCTTTCTACACAGCGAAAGCTGTGGAGGTATTAGACCAGTCAATTCATTTCCAGAGAGATCGAGCAGTGATAACTCATGGATTAACCCCAACGTCCAAGGGATTTCTCCGGTGAAACGATTGTTTCCTAGCCTTAACCTTTCAAGAAATGGTGAATATCCTAAATGGGGTGGAACCTCATGATCAAATGCATTATTTGTAACATCAAACGAAAGAAAAGACGTCGAACTACACAGGGAAACTATACTACCATTCAGTTTGTTATGAGAAAAATTTATTCTTGTCAAGTTTGAAAGATTGATCAGTTCATCAGGAAGATTACCTTCAAGTGAGTTGTTATAAAGCATAAGCTGCTCCAATGCTCGAAGATAACCAAACGTAGCAGGAACGCTACCAGATAGACGATTGTCCGCCAAATCAAGGATCTTCAGCTGATGACAGTTTCCCAAACTGGCAGGAATCTCACCAGAGAGATCATTCTGTCTAAAATCAATGAAATTCAGCTCCTTCAGCCCTCCAATTGTAATGGGAATGCGTCCTGCGAATGCATTCCCATAAAAATCGATCATTTGCAATCTGGTGCAATTCCCTATCTCCATTGGGATTTCTCCAGAGAACTGATTCTCATATAGAAACAGAATCTCAAGATTTTCTACCATCCCAATCTCTTTCGGTATATTGCCATGAAGACTATTGTGCGACAATGCCAATGTTTGAAGATTGGTAAGATTTGCAATCAACGGAGAAACTGAACCAACCAATGTGTTGTTGTTAAGTAGGAGATCAGTTAACTCAACCAACTCATACAACTCAACTGGTATCGAACCATTAAGCGTGTTATTAGACAAATCAAGCTGCTTTAGTGAAATGCATTCTTTCAACTCCACAGGAATCTCACCAGAAAGTTGGTTTTCAGATAGCATCATGTGTTCCAAACTACTGTTTCGATTAGAACTACATATTGTTTTCGGTATGCTACCCGAAAGATTATTGCTAGTCAGAACCAAGAACTGTAGCTGATTCATGTTCCCAAATTCTCCAGGAATTTCACCAGTAAGTCTATTACCAGACAAGTCTAAATTCCGAACATTACTCAACTTCGCCAACGACTTTGGTATCGAACCTTCCAACTGATTACCAAGCAAATTGAGATACTGCAACTCATTCATTTCACCAAGCTGAGTAGGAATCTGTCCTGAAAGACTATTATTCGCTAAATTCATAACTTGAAGGTTTTTAAGCATAGATAATTCCTCCGGGATTGATCCATTGAGATTGTTAACTGCAACGCTGAACGCAACAAGATTAGAGCAGTTACCAATCTCAGCAGGAATTCCATTTTCAAGATTATTTTCTTGCAGATTCATATTCTCAACCCGCCCGAGTTTTCCCAACTCAGGAGGAATCATACCACTCAAACTACATGAAGCCAAACCAAGAGTAACCAAATTTTCAAGATCACCAAGAGTACTTGGAATCAGCCCTGTTAAGCCAACATTATCACCAATTCTAAGAACTTGAAGATTTTTCAACAAGCCAATTTCATTGGGAATGGGGCCAGTGAGTTGGTTAGAATAAAGAAGAAGAGATTGTAAAGAAGAAAGATTAGACAGAGTAGGTGGAATGGGACCTGATAATAGATTAGAAGAAAGATCAAGATGGAGTAGGTCATGCAAAAAGCCAATAGAAGGTGAAATTGAACCACTAATTGAACAATCAGAAAGATTTAATCTCACAACTTTCAATGTATCTTCTTCACATGAAACACCACTCCATTGACAGAAATTTTGATTTTTATCAGACCAATTTGACAAAACATTTTCAGGGTCATCAAGAAATGACTTCTTTATCTCTAACAGAACCTCAAGCTCTGTTTCAGAAAACACATATCCAAGAACCAGTGTTACAACAAAAAACCAAACCAACAATAATTTGTTAAACATCGACATGATTTGAAAGATAATATGAAAACTTGAAGCATATAAGTAAGGTTATTTGACTTATGGCTCTGTTTTTGTTGCATGCAGCAGAAACAGGGGATGGATATTTGGTTTCTTGGAGTTTACGTGAGGATTTAATGAAAGGAAAATCTTGAAAAGGGTGAAGAATGGGGTAATTAAGAAGAGGAGGAGAAGATACAACTACTCTTTTTTATGTGAGTTGACCAAATAACTATTCCATTAATGGTGACCGATATGCTACTCCATTCACAAACAGAGAGAGAAAACAGAGTATTATTATTGTTTGTTTAATGTTATAAAGACAAATAATTATTGAACGATAAGACAAAGGTCAAGCACGGGTCCAAAACGACATCCATAATTATATTCCTGTCATTTCGTCTTCATAAATCTGTCCAGTCAATACGAGTAAAGTAATATGAATGAATATTAGAGGTAGAGCTATTCAAACTAATAAATAAATATTAAAAGTAGAGTTATTCAAAATCGAATCAAAATAGGTAATGGATTATTGATTTAGAGATTTTGATAATTATTTTAATCCTTTTTAATATCTGGTTATCGAACTGTTTGGGATTAATCATAACCGATAGTAAATTAAATAATTATATTTCTATCATTTTGTATGGAAAGTTATTGGATTAGAGTTTAGTTTCATACTTTTATTTCCAGCAGTATTCTATAATGTGACAATGTTTGTTTTTTAGCAAGATGCAATCTGTGAATTCATGTGCATGGTTTATTTGGTTTGTCACCTTGTTTTTAAGTGATTTTCAAAAAAAATTTTGTGACAAATCTTAATGGTTAAACCGATTTCGATTAATAACTGATAAGTCAATATCTAAATGGTTCTGATAAGTTAATATCTTAATGGTTCTATAACGGTTTAGCATATCTGTAAATTGATAATGGATACGTCGAACAGATAAACGTCAAAATCGAACCGTTCGATACACAATCCTAATTAGGAGTGTATTTTACTAAATTAATCTTATTAATGATGCTTTGAAACTCTAAATTCAACTATTATTTACTTTATGTAGCTATTTAACACTCTATCTAATTCATACTCCCTTCATTTCAAAATAATTGAATTGTAATTTTAATAAATCTTACACATAAATTTATATACCACGTCGAAAGTCGAAAGTCGAAAGTATTAGATTCAACTGAATATGATATTATGACATTAAATATGCCCTTGAGTTGTATATATCCATAGTGAGAAGAGTTTTTACACTATCAATATATTTTAATGGGGGAGATAGTGTGTATAGGGTTGTGGAACAATAGCGAATTCAGAATTTTACCAAGGAGATTTGAATAATAAAAGTATAACACATGAGATTTATTTTTGAAATCTCAAAGTAAATTTCGAACGCCTAAAATCATTGCGTCAGCCTCTACTCGTTGTTTAAGAAATTCAAAATCTCTCTTTCTATATATATACACATAAAAAATCACCTTATACATAGTGTACTTTTTTATCGAAAAAGTTAAGATAAATACTCGCAACTTCCTAAATCCGTCCCTAGGTGGGTGGAAGGGGCTGAGGGTGGGGTAGATGGAGATATGGGATTACATAAAAGAAGATACAGTAGTTGATAATTGAAAATTTTGTGTTTTCTTGAAATGGTGCATTAGATGAAAAGGACTTAAGCCTTTAAAGAAAGTGATTGGTTGCATTTCCAAATTTGTTAAAATGTTTATTGAAATATTTACAAAGTCAAACATGTCCCTACAATCCCTTTGTATGTATACATGCAAATGTAACAAACTTCCTAATTCCTCTTTTCTCACTTTGATTATAACGTTTGAATACATGTGAAAGATTCTTTTAGGCTCTTTTCTACCAAATCCAAGCGTCCTTTTGTAGCCTCTCTACTTTGAATGGTTTTACATCACCATCTTCTTTTATCCCTACTTTATTGTCTCAATTTATATGATATAATTTTGATATTATATTACGATTTTCTAAGATGCTAACACAGATCAATAAGGATTGTAGTAGAGTGATAAGTACTCCTTCATCCTTAATCAGAAATTTTGGGTTCGAATTTTCCTGGATATGAAATTGCCTTTCTTAGTGTTTTACTTTTGAAGACTTTTCGACGCGAACCCAAAAGCTAACACAAGGGCAGCTATTGCTACGGGAGCTTATTAGTGGAACAAGAAGAGCAGAGATGGAGATATATAGGCTAGCTTTCAAGAATCAAAAAATAAAAATCTTTGATTGCAATTATTTGTATGCTATTTAAATAATTTAAGTTTTAGTTCTTTTGACTTATAGTACTTTTTTATTTAATTTCTAAATATGTAAATTATTTTTCTAAAAACTTAAAGAATGTAGGTCTAAATTATTAGTCAAAATAATAAGTTTGACTCTAGCTCAAAATATAAATCGTGTCATATAATTTGGAACAAAAAAGTATTATTAGCCATAGTGATAGTTGACTCCAAACCTAGCAATAATTTACTTAAAAAAGTCAACAATACAATATATCAATTCATACCTATAAAAAGCGAATTGATACTACTTCGAGCAAAGATATATAACAAGAAATATATTACACCGAATATATATTGTAATTTTTAAAGCTTTTATTATTTCAAATAAATACATGACACATGTTTGTTCGATAGGATAATCTCCCTACTTTATTAGTGTTGGAGTACACCTAATCATGTCTTTTCATACTAAAAAGTTTATTCCACTAAAGCAAGATTAAGTAAACAAGATGTCAGCACAAGCCTAACATGTTTAGTTTTCATGTAATATATTTTCTATTTTTTTTTATAGGTAATATGGATTATAATAATACAAGTTGTATTATACAATTAAACAATTAGACACTTGGCAGATTATATCAACCTGAACTACCAAACACCATTAAAAATAGAATGCACCCTTTGGATAGAGTTAGAAAAATGTAAAATTCCAACTAAAAAGAATGAAGAATTTGTTCATTCAAAATCAACATAACCTAAAATTAAATATTATAATATCTTGCATAAATAATGATTACGTCCAAGTTTGTTGCAATTCTTCAAAGAAAAATAAATTATCATGTTCCTTATTTGTCAAACATTAGAAAATAAATAAAAACTCCCTTAGTTTTAATTTGTTTTTTCTGGTTTTAACTTGACACAAAGTGTTAAAAAGTAAAAAAAAAAACTTTTAATCTTGTTATCTTAAACTAAAAAATATATTCTCCCTTTGTCCCATAATATTCGTCCATTTCTTTTGTTACACATCTCTTAAGAAATCATAAATAAGAAGATGAGAACTAATTTACCTATACCAAAATTAAGAGTGTAGACACACAAATTTTATTGGATTTAATTCATACAAAATTTGGATTAAATCCATGTTTATTTGTGTTGAATAATTAATTTGGGCTTTACAAATAAATAAGTCCATTTTTATTAAATTCAAGTTCAAGGTCCATTTCACCTTGAAGCCCAAACTCATGCCACGTATCACAGTGACTAGGCATCGAAGACCAACAAGGTGATGCCACATGTCCAAATGAGGTGGTAGTCCCAGTCAAATGCAAGAACGAATCACAATGCGCCAAGTGTCAAAATGACATCCTTTGGCCAATCACAAGCAACCTTGTCCACTCCTTACAACTATAAATAGGGGATAGACATGACATTCAAAGGGAATCAAGAAAGCTCTTCAACAAGCATTATGCAATTGGAGGAAGCTATACCATCAACTACATAGCTCTTCGAAGGAGTCATCAACGGAGTTCTTCCCGGAGATCGACTTGAAACGACGAAGCGCTTTCCGACGTTCCCGGAGATCGACAACATCTCAAGGAGGTCTACATCATCCAACATTTCGAGAAATACGCTACTGAAGGCCCTCGAATCTTGGAGAATCTTAGGAGAAAGAATCAAGAGAACAACAGAATTGTACTCACAACGATTCATCAATAATTGCTTGCAGTTGATTTTCAGCGCTTACGAAAATTTGTTGCGAACAAAGAGTGGAGAAACTTTTTTGGAAGTTGGAACGTTACAACGTTCATACTTTCAAAAAAGAGTTAATTTTAAAGCCAAAATAGGAAATTAATTAATTAATTCTATCTTAAAAGGACTGTTAACAACAAATATGAAACAAAAGTGGAGTATTACAATAGAAGAGATTGTTATCTATTTGTTATATTTTACTGTATATTTATGTGATAACCATGTTCATACATTTCGACAAATTGCCAAGCCAAGGTTCGCCTTTAATGTTTTATGTTGTTTGGAGTAATGTTGTTAGCAATAGTTCAATTATGACTAATCCTTCAAATACTGAAAGAAAAATAATGAGAAATAGAGTGAATTTAAAACATATGAATTCAAAACTATTTTTACAAAGAAACAAGCAAATATGTTCATTAATTTGTATAATGTGATCGCATTAGACTCATGAAGTTTCGTGCTCAATCTTAGAGTAACACATTCTCTTATGCACGTAATATATTACGTTTTCTTCCCTTTTTTAAATATCTTTTTGACAAGCTCCTTTTTACTGAGCTCGAGGGTATCACCGTCCACAATTCATGTGCAAGAGAGGCACTAGCTTGAGTGAGATCTCCGAGGGCGGCAGTGAGAAGTAGTGAGAAGTGTTCCTCCATGCTAGGAGTCGTGTGAGTGGGTGATACCACACCAGTAACAAGCTTACGAGCCACAATTACCTTTTCAAGCACGACAACCTCTTCATTTGATCGATCTTATGGTGTCTCGGCTACCACTACCACGGAGGTGTTGAATTATTGATAATTTGTGACCTAATCTATGCAGAGAAATGAAGATTCATCACTTTAGAGAGAAAACTATAATTGTGTGTATTGAATTAATTAACCCACAAGGGTTGTTACATCATATTTATAATGTGATAAAGTCTAACTAACTACCTATCACATGTCAGCTAAGATGCTAATAACAACTTCTAATTAACTTGATAAACGACTAACTAACTAACTCTTTATATTTACATCAATCCTCTCTCGTATATGTATCAATCTATTCCCATTTCTTCACTCCCCCTCAAGCTGGCAGGTGCGAAAATATTAAGCATCCCCAGCTTGCCAACTAAGTATTCATGTTGTGCTCTTGGAAGTTCTTTTGTTAGTATGTCTACTGTCTGATCCTTAGTGCCCACATGTTTAGTCTTTACCTATCCTTCTTGAATTTTCTGCCTGATAAAATGGCAATCAATATCTATATGTTTTGTCTTCTCGTGAAACACAGGATTCGCAGCAATCTGCAATGCAGTTTTGCTGTCACTGTAAACTTCAACATGCATCTCAATTCCATCCCCCAATTCTTTCATCAGAGTTGTCAACCATACTACCTCAGCTACTGCACTTCCCATACTTTTGTATTCTGCTTCTGCTGAACTCCTAGACATTGTGGTTTGTTTCTTCGACTTCCAAGAAATCAATGAGTCCCCATACTTAACCAAAAACCAGATACTGTCCTTCTGGTATTTGGGAATGAGGCCCAATCTGAATCACAGTATACTACCATAGCATTGGATCTTTTGTTGCTCATCAAAATTCCAAGCCCTGCTTGTCTCTTGACATATCTAATTATCCTTATTGTTGCATCCCAATGTGATTTCTTTGGCTGCTGTAAAAACTGACTAAGAGTTTGTACTAAGAATACTATATCAGGCCATGTTAAAGTCAAATACAATTATCTTCCAATGACTTTTTGATATTGTCCTACATCTTCTAACATGTCATCATCTTCTTTTCTAGTAAGCTTATCTAGCTTAATCACTGTTAACTTTTCATTCATTTCTGATGGTGTCCATGCTGGTTTAACTCCCCCAGTCCTGTTTAGCTCCCCCAGTCATGTTTGTGAGATTAATGTGTATTTCCTTTGATTGATCAATATTCCTTTCTTTGATCTGCTAAACTCCATCCCAAGAAAATGTTTTAGATTTCCCAAATCTTTGATCTTGAATGCTTTGTGTAACTCTTCTTTGGTCCTTCTGATCAATTCCAAATTATTTCATGTCACCAACATATCATCCACGTAAATAAGGATGACCACTATGATATCACCTTTTCTTTTTATGAACAATGAATGATCCAATTTGCTCTGTTGAAATTGAGAATGCAATAAGGCTTCTGTTAGCTTCACATTCCATTGTCTATTTGCTTGCTTGAGACCATACATGGATTTTACAAGTCTACACACTATGCCAGACTCTCTCTGACTTGGAAAACCCTGAGGCAACTGCATATACACTTCATCATGAAGATCTCCCTGAAGAAAAGCATTATATACATCAAGTTGATGGATATGCCAGTCATGCTGAGCAGCTATAGATAGAACAGTTCTCACAGTAGCAATCTTAACAACTGAAGAAAATGTCTCATTGTAACAAAGAACTTCCCTTTGATTATACCATTTTTCCACAAGACGAGCCTTAAACCTCTCTATGTCACCATTGGCCTGAAGCTTGACTTTATAGACCCACTTGCAACCTATAGGTTGCTTCCAGGAGGGAAGTGTACCAGTTCCCAAGTATAATTATTTGGCAATGATTTTATCTCAATATTCATAGCTTCTATCCAACGTGGGTCCTGTGATGCCCCTTGATAAGAAGATGGTTCAACCACAGTGTTCAACGTACTTAAAAAACTGTGATGTGAAGTTGACAAGCCTTTATAAGAGACATAATCTCTGATGGGATATTGCACAGAATTACTAGATGGTGTAGTCTCATAATATGTCATCCAAAGAGGTCTAGATGACAGTTTTTGAGACCTTCTTGGAGGATTAGAAGAACTATCAACTGAAGGTGCAACAGAGACATCCTGTATAGGAATTGCCACTGGAGCAGGCACATGAGAGGCATTAGGAGGGAAACCAGATACATGAGTAGTTGAATCAGGACAAGTGAGTATATCAGGATGAGTGTCAAAAGTAGAAGGATTATATGAAGGGTCAAAACCAGTATTAGAAGAACAAGCACCATCAGATGCAGAAGAATTTTGAAAGGGAAATGTGAACTCTCTGAACACCATATCTCTATTCACAAAAAACTTTTGTTTTGCTATGTCAAAAAGGATATAACCTTTAGTGACAGATGAGTGACCCATGAAAATAGTTTGTACAACTCTACTTGTAAACTTATCAACCTTGGGTAAAACACTTGCATAACACAAGCATCCAAGTGTCCTAAGGTGATCTAAACGTGGCTTCTTGTTAAACAACATTTCATAAGAAGATTTTCCTTGTAAAACAACTGATGGCAGCCTGTTAATAATATATGCAGATGTGAGAACACAGTGACCCCAAAAGGTAATAGGAATGTGACCTTGAAACTTAAGAACTCTTGCTAACTCTAGCAAGTGTCTATGTTTCCTTTCAGCAACTCCATTTTGCTGAGGGGTATAAGCACAAGTTTTCTGGTGAACAATCCCCAAATCTTTAAACCATTCAGCTAAATCAGAATTCACAAACTCCCCACCATTGTCTGATCTCACAGTCTGAATATCAGCTTTAAACTGTGTTTGCAACATCTTGAAGAAAGATCCTAAAATAGATAATACTTCATTTTTTAACTTCATAAGAAATACCTAAGTGACACGAGTGAAATCATCAACAACAGTAAGGAAGTATTTATTTACATCAAAAGTAGGACTGTTGTGAGGTCCCCATACATCCATATGCAACAGTTGGAAAGCCTTACATGATTTTTTTATCACTACAAGGAAAAACTAATCTGGTGTGTTTAGCTAAGGGGAACACATTACAATTCTCTACAACATCTTTACAGTCACCTAATTTGCAACCAAGTAGCTCCTTCATAGTTATGCTTGAAGCATGTCCCAATCTCTTATGCCACAGCAATAAGTCTGTCTTATTCAATTGATCAGTACACTGCATATTTGTGATTGTATTACCTGCAATTGCTCTTTTGGTAGAATTATTAGAGTTCAAGAGGTGTAGGCTATCCTTCTCTCTACCAATCCCCTTTGTTGACACCCAATTTTGGCCCTCCCCGATAATAATTAATTTTCGAGCTTTTTTAATTTCAAATGATTTGAAATAACTAATTTTATGAAAAATTCAAGATAGGTTTCAAGTTATTTTAAAGAAATTTTACTCACTTTTTATAATATTTTAAGTAATGAATATGTTTTAAAATCATTACATACGTTACTAATATATTCTACAAAGATTTGAAAAAAGGACTTTACTTTTTTAGTTAAATGCTTTATTATTTTGGCTTAGTTTAAATTATGGATATGTTGTTGAATTAGTTACTATTATAAAGTTGATTATTTTATTTTGTTTAAAAAATAAGAGGCTCATAATTAATTTATATTAATTCGTCTTATTTAGTTTTTAGCCGAATCACCTAATTAACTCAATTTGGCTAAGTTATTAACTTAATTGGCTAAAATTGCAATTCATTCGGTTATTTCGCTATTACAATTTCAGTCATTCTTTTATCTCCATTCAATTCTTCAAAGACCAACCTTGGGCCTTTTCAATGCAATTCCAGCCGACCCAATTCAAGTATCCCCTGGCCCACCAATTTTTCCAATTCAAACCAATAGCAATACGTATAGACATATGTTTTAGCCTACCAATTACTCATTCTGACTCCAATTTCCCAGCCCACCTTGACTTTAACAACTCCAATGTCCAGCAGCAGCAATTCCTCCAGCCCACTCTCAATTACCAAGACCTGACCCACTCCTCACTCCACAAAGAAGACCCAGAAGACAAAGCAATGTCTCCAAACGTTAACAATAACGGGCAGCAACGTGAAGCAATATGCAATAGTACAGGCATCTTCACAGCGTGAAGACAGAAGCAACAACATCACTTCCGATTCCAACGCCAATTCCAATCAATTTCAAGCGGCAAATACACAGAAAAGCAATGGGATAGGCGGAAAAGCAGCAGCCTGGTAGTACTCTGCTTTCATTTGGCTTCTTCTTCAAACGTCCCTATACACATTAATGTCGCAGCAGCACGCGTCTGTCCCTTTCCTCTTTCGAAATGGGGCGAAAATCGTGGGAAAAGGTGTTTGTCCGAATTGGTGAAGGAATTCGAATTTTGAATTTGGAATTGACCCCAAAATTTCTACCGAAAATCAGCCCTAGTTTTCACTACATATACTCTCTTTCTTCTTCATCTAAGGGGCAGAAATTTTTAGGGAGAGGTCACATAGAGAAATCATCCAAAAAGCTGTAACAAATCGTTCATAAAACTACTTTAGATATAAATATTTTTCGTTCGTTTTGGGTTGCGAAAGCCTGATCAGATTGCGCGAAGTAGTTTTAGTGGTGAAGACTCGTTGCCTTCAGTTCGTCGTCTCAGTTGGCTGCTCAGAAATAGGTAAATCCTTTTCTTAATCTTTGTTTCATTTAATTCCTAGTTGTTCTATTTCTCCTGTCTTAAGTGTTCTTGACCGTGTTTAGTTCTCATATCTAAGTCAGCTTGAAGATTGATGATGGCCTCTACTATTTTTGTGTCACACCCCAAATCCGGATGTGATGGCACGTGTCCATTTCCCACCGGACACGTCAGCCTAACCCAACCACAACGATAGAGAAGTAGAAATACGAGAATAAAAAATAATAAATAAGCGG
>JAJOOI010015754.1:0-10838 GCA_029582585.1 Solanum bukasovii | reverse complement strand
GTCTTGCTAAATTTGCCAATCCAGAACCTCATGCGCTGAAATTCTTGGAGACAGAAGAAAGTTTTGAATTGTTGGTAATGAGAGTTTTTGGCAAGGGACGTTGTCCAAATGAATTAGTGGTAATTGGGAAAACAATTGCAAAAAAATGTGGTGGAGTACCACTTGTAGTAGTGGTAATTGCAGGAGCATTAAGAGGTCGTTCGGACAAAAAAGAATGGGAAAGAGTTGACAAAAATGTGGAGCAACGTATGGTTGACCATACCGAAGATAGCTGCCTGAAATATGTGAAGATGAGTTATGATCATTTTCCCCAAGAAGTGCAGATGTGCTTCTTGTATTGTGGTGTCTTTCCTCGAGGCTTTGATATCCCTTGTTGGAAATTGATTCGTTTGTGGATAGCAGAGGGGTTGATAAAGCCGCAGCCTAAGTCCACTCTAGAGGAGAGAGCAGAGTTTTGTTTGACAGATCTTGTCAACAGAAATTTAGTAATAATAATGCAAAAGAGGTCTGATGGTCAAATAAAAACATGTCGTCTTCACGACATGTTGTATCAGTTCTGCAAAATGGAGGCTAGTAACAGATGCCTTTTTCAAGAACCTGATCAATCTACCCTGGACCCAGATACTTGCCGTCGATTGTGTATTCAACCATCTAATCTGTCTGACTTTCTCTCCACAACACCTTTTGCAGAACATGTCAGATCTTTGTATTGTTTTTCCTCAAAACAAAAACCAATTGACTTGTCTCCTAATGAAATCAAACTCATTCACAAAGCCTTTCCACTTGTGAGAGTCTTGGATGTTGAATCTCTCAAGTTTATTTTCTCCAAAGACTTCAACCAATTATTTCATTTGAGGTATATTGCTATCTCAGGTGACTTTAAGGCCCTCCCTCCTACCTTTGGTAAATTCTGGAATTTACAAACTCTAATACTTAATACAAGTACCTTAGAACCCACCCTTGAAGTAAAAGCAGACATATGGAACTTGTTACAGTTGAGGCATCTCCACACCAACATACCTGCAAAATTGCCATCCCCGACTACCACGACAGGTAAACCTTCTTGTCTACAGACTCTTTCTATGGTTGCGCCAGAAAGTTGTGAGAAAGATGTGCTAGCAAAGGCGTGTAATGTAAAAAAACTGAGCATTCGAGGGCAAATGGCGGCTTTTCTTGGTGCTTACAAGGGTGGTATCAACAATCTTGAAGAGCTACAGTGTCTGGAACATTTGAAATTGTTGAATGATGTTCTTTTCATAAATAAAACACTTCACCTTCCACTAGCATTCTCCAAACTGGTACGTACGGTGAAGAAGTTAACTCTGACAAACACAAGGTTTGCTTGGAGTGAGGCGGATAAATTGGGGACGTTGGAATCTCTTGAGGTCCTAAAGTTTAAAGAAAATGCATTCACGGGTCATCTGTGGAAGCCAAAGAGTGGATTTAGCGCACTCCAAATCTTGTGGATTGAAAGGTCAGAATTAGAATCTTGGGAAGCTTCGGTTATTAACTTCCCCGTGCTTAGGCAACTTGTTCTTATCTCTTGTGATGAGCTCGATGCTGTGCCACTTGAGCTGGCTGATATACCTAGCCTTCAAGATATGAGGCTTGAGAACACAAGCAAAGCAGTAACATCAGCAAAAAGTGTTCGGGATAGCAAGACATCTAACAGCATGAAACTCAAGCTAAGCATATTCCCTCCTGAATATGAATCCAAGGTTGCACAGTGATATAAAAGGTCAGTTGAATTCATTTATACTGAAATCATTAAAATCCACATTATAGTCTTCACTAATAGTTCTGCTGGTGAATACCATAACTAACCAATTCTTTCCTTACATTATGAATTTGCAGTCCGCTCTTACGTTTGTTTATATATGGCTCGACCATGATTTGGAATAGAAAATACCATTTGTTTATTTCTAACATAAGTTTCCTCCTTTCTGCAGGAGAGAACTTGGACATTGAGCTTGCTGGAAGCCAGGGGTCATCAGACAAATAGCTAACTGGAGTATTGTCATTTTGAAATAAGGCTAGGTCTGTTGCATTTCGAGTTCCCCTTTATGTGGATTGTTTTTTTTTTCTTGGTTGTGAAACTGTTTGCATCTTTCCTATTCTGTTATCTTTGTATTTGCTTTGTTTCATTTGTGTAAAACTGTTGTTTGCATCTTTCCTATTCTGTTATCTTTGTATTTGCTTTGTTTCATTCGTGTAAAACTGTTGTTTTAATCTATCGTTGTTTTTGTTGAAAGATACGTTACTCCCATCAAAGGCGCTATTGCAAGTCTTATTAACTTGGTATCTAAGCTTTCAGATGAATTCTAGTTAATCATTTTTGAATAGGGAAGTTTCAGACACTACTGCATCCTCCAAAAAAAAAAAAAATGCTTCTTTTGGAAGTTGGAAACAGAACAAGAGACAAATCTTGACCTTCATCTTCGCGTAAGTTTGAGTACTAGTGATAGGAAAACCAATAAGCTTTCTCCGGGAAAATTATCTTCCTTAACTATGTAGCTGAAACTTAAGGGATGACAATGGGGTGGATTCCAATATTGGCCTGATATTCTGAAGTTAGTCTGAATCTTCTCTAATCACAAAACAGTGAACAATACTTGACGGTGTTGAGGTATGAGGTTATACTACATAGCATAGTATTAGCAAAGGTAGATTATGATTGTACGTGATGAAAGAAATCAGGATATAAAACAAATAGTGACGAATTTCAATTCATATTTGTTGACAATTTAAAAAAAAAAATGAAGCTCCTGGTGATATCTATACTGGTAAAGTGAACTTCTCATAACTAAAAAATACTCTCACATTTCTTAACCAAGAGAGATGGCAGATGCAGTTGTGAACTTTCTGGTTGAGAACTTGTTGCAGCTATTAGGTGAAAATGTGGGGCTGATTAAAGGCGTAAATGACGAATTCAACAATTTGTTGGAAGAAGTTCAACACCTGAAAGTATTCCTTGACGATGCCCTTTAACTTAGCCTCATCTGACATCTATGCCCTTTAACACAATTCGTCAAATCCAAGTCTATAAACCATCTTCCTTTCTTGAACTTGTATTGAACTATATTAAAGAGCTAAGGAAATACACGAATTTTATACACTTAACAAGAGTTTAGAAATTCACTTGCCTCAATCAATCAAGAATTCACTCCGGGACTTGACTCTTCCCCTTCCATTGAACTTCCAAATCAATGCAATCTATTCAAGTACATGACCGCAATAAGATTTCGAAACTAACAACACCCAACTCTATAATCAAGTTTCTAAGCTTCAAGCCTAGGGCTAAGTCCCATTTTTTCCCCAATATCATAAAATTAATGGTATTTATATAAGATTATACCTCTAATATTTAATTATCTATTTCAATATAGAAAAACTTGAATTATATGGTAATTATAATAAAAATATGGAATCAAAACCACTTACGGAATGATACTTAAACTTACGGAACGATACTTAGGCTTGAACTAATAGCAGAACGTTGTTTGTGCATTTACACTATAATATACCATCCTTCAATGATTGGATTATCATCCCCAATCTTTGGTCATAATTACTCTATAATTTATCCACTAAAATTTGCCAACAAGTGACCCATAAATGATACTTGCCCATCAGTTTGAATAAAACAATATTGGCAGGGATTGAAGATCAGAACTCCTTAATTACCAGCATATTTTAATAATAATTTAAAAGGAAAAACACACAGCAAATTCGTATTACCTGAAAGTAATCTTTCGATTTCTACGTCGGCTCTCTTCCCACAAGTAATTTCCGTTCTCTTCTTCTTTTCTTAAGTTACTATCCAAAAATTCTCAACCCTAATAATTTATTATTCCCCTATATGGTCAAGTGGTATTAAATAAATTAAAAAATCCAATCCATTAATTAAGCATTAACTAAAATTAGCTATTTAATAATTAACCGTCAATTAATTCACTCTAGTTAAATGGATATTCAAAATTTCCAAAAATGATCTTCCGGGTCATTACAAATAAAGGGTTCACACATATAATTTTCATATAGGGAAGTAAAAAATATAACTTTAATTATTATTTTTTTACTTTTTAAAAATTCATGTAGGGATATATATGATTTTTTTTCAAAAAATATTTTTTTGACTTGGTTGATTATTATTATTTGAGTTTTTATTCTTATTTTAGTTTTTCTTTTATTCTTGGGAAAAAGGTTTGAAATATATATGAATTTTGATCGAAATTGCTGTAACAATTCCAAACTTTGGTTAGGACTAATTACCCCCTGCACTATTTAATAATGTATTTTAAAGATATATAAGTGTCCAGTTGGACAAGTTACTATTTATAATGATGCAATATTTATGATGTCCACGTGGACACCTATATATCTTGAAAATATACTATTAAATAGTGCATGGGATAATAGGTCCTGCCTAAAGTTTGGATTGTTACAACAATTTCGGTCCAAGTTCGCATATATTTCAAACCCTTTTCTCTTTATTCTTTAATGTAAAAATATAAGAAATAATAAGAAATAAGTGAATGGAAAAAGAGAAAAACGTAAGAATTTTTTTTAAAGCTATATTATAGTTTAAAACTACTTTTTTGTTGTTAGTATATTTTAATTTAATTTTTGTATTAGTAAAAAAAATGGGGCAGTTATAATAAATTTTATAAGAAAATTAGAAAAAAATAAATTTGATCAACAAAATAATAAATTTAAATTAGTCATTGAATCAAAGAAGTAAAAAAATTCATGTGAGAAAGACCAAATATACTCCTACATGAATTATTTTTAAATACAATTTTTTTTTTCAAAAAATAAAATAAATTCATTTCCTTTAGAGGAAGCTGGTATATGTAAGCAATTTGTGTAATAGTAAGGATATGAGCTATGAGAAGTATATTAGACCTTTTTTCTACTAATTAGGATTAACATAGTGTCCTTTAACTTGGACTCAACTCATATTTATGTCCTTCAATTTTGGGTGTGCACAAATAGATATTTATTTGTTGACTTTACCCTCACGGTTAATATGGAGTTGTTTTTACTTTGCCGTTACTATACTTGTCACTCGTACCCCTCTATTAGATGGAAAACCCTAAATCAGCTAAAATCACCCAATTTCGATTAAAATAACCCAATTTTCTTTTTTAATCTGAATCCAACCCACTAAAACAAATGAATCCATACCAAATTAAAATCCCAATGGAGGAAGGAGATGAAGAAGATTAGAGATATGAGTTTGGGGTTTTAATTTGATATGAATTCATTTGGTTTAGTGGGTCGAATTTGGATTAAAAGAAAAAATCGGGCCATTCTAATCGAATTTGGGTAATTTTAGTTGATTTGGGGCTTTTCATCCATTTGAGGAATATGAGTGACAAGTATAATAACGGCGAGGATAAAAACAACTTCAAAGTAAACCAATAAATTGAAGTTGAGGGGTATTTTTGAACCTATTCCCTTCAAATAATTATATTTCAATGAGAAAAGACATAAAATTACCATTGAAGTTATTTCGAATTTTTAAAAAGACACCTTAATTTTGCGGGTGTCCTATTACCCCCATTGAACATCTTCACAATAGTATGTATACCCCATTTTTCACCCAGTACCACTTATATAAAAATATTTATAAGTCACGCACTAATAGTCACTTGACACGTGTTAAAAGTAATTTTTAATTATTTTTATTAGATTTCTTTGCTTTTCTTTTTCTTTATCTTTATTATTTATTTATTTTTTGTTTCTCTTTCTTCTTCGCCTCAATCTCTGTTCTTAGCTTCTGCCATTCCTTTTGTCGCGAAGAACAATCGCCAAATCCGCTGTGGTGGGACAGAATTTTCCGGCAGCATTACTAATAATTTGTCAAATTACCGCCAATTAATTTATTTATGAAAATAAATATCATCAAATAATCAAAATCTAAATACTCAAAATATCACCAAGTCAAAATCTGACATTTAAATCACCTCCTTCTCCAACTTCTTACTCTCAAATCGAGTTTTTCATAGTTTCACTATTCCCAAATCCCAAACTTGATTTGTTTTATTAAAAAAATAAATTTAAGACTAGTTTAAGAGTCGCCACTTAATTTTTAAGAAAAATCAAGCAAACTATTTTTTTCAAAAGATTAAAACAGAAATCTAATGAAAATATTAAAGGGGTTCAGGGTTCATATTAGCATTTCGGGAAGGGTTTGAAAGCTCCCGAAATGCCCGCTAATACGAGGTTATCCGGCAATTAATTATTTGGCTAAATTCGTTTGGCTTAATTCGGATTGAACAATTTTATAGTTAGGACCATTTTAAAAGAAAAATATTGAAATATTACCTAAATGAAATATTTTATAAACTTATTTATTTTTTATTTTTTAAGTCAAGTAAACGATGAATAGCTTAGTTAAGTAATTAACTCAGAATGGGTGTCTTTCGGGGATTTGAATTTTTTTTTTAAAACCTTAAGATGAAGTAGCAGATATTGGCAAGTAAACAAATACGATAAAGCAAAGAGGGAAAGAGACTTGGGCCCAAATCCGGTTTTTCTGTCCGCCTGGGCCAGTATTTAGGCCCATTTTTGTTTTGAGCCTTTGGCCCATTTGAGTCACCTGCACCTGTCCTAAACTAACGTAAAAGAAATATTTTTCTTTGGGCCCTAGGCCCAATTTTTCACCTGTCCTAAAATCTTACAAAATAATAAACATAATGACTAAATGGGCTTAGGCCCAATAAAAACAAAATACAATCATTTTTATATAAAGAGTGGACCTTTGGCCCAATCTTTTCAATTCTCCTCCGCTTTCGCATTTTTCCACTTTCGAGACCTGTTCGTCGATTTTTATAGTTGGCTGACTCGGATAAAAAGAGAATTTGAGCCTTTGCGGCTCTCTCGAAATGCAAGAAGAAGATAGGAGTTCATGACGAACTTGGGTAGATTTCCACATGCAAAGCGACAAACAAATCACAAAATTAGCACATGAGAAAACAAGAAGAAAGTGGCGAGATAAAATAAATATAAAATAAAATAAATAACATATGCTAGTCTAATCATTGACAATGCAAACTTTAAACAATAATTTTAAAAGGAAAACTAATTAAGGACTAACATTTCTCATATCTACGGTAATAGATAGTAATGGGGAGAAATGTCAAAGGAAAATTAATGTCCCTTCTAGAAATCAATAAAGCAAGAAAACAAAAGAAACCAAGTTCAAAAATCTTAAACTAATAGCGTTACACATGCTAGCTTAATTAAGTAATCCTTTAAAAATATGAAAGGGAACAGTGACATACCACAATGAAATAAATAACATGGACTAAATTAGATGGAAAAAAAAAGAAGGGGGGACTTGGTTGAATATCAAATGCAAGAAATGACTAGTGTTTATCGAGCAGGATTAGAAAGTAAGCCAAGTAGAACTATGCTAAAGATTAACTAGATTTTTCCAAAAAGAAAATGATAACCAAACCAGCAAACTGAGAATAGCATTCAATCTGTTAAGTTAGCTAAGATGAAGGAATCTTATATTTTAAAGGGTTAATCACACAAAAGGACCACATCCCCACGGAATTAACACCCGAACACCGTACCAACTAACATAAGCCGAGTTCAAATCTAACAACAAATATTAATGTTTTATGTTGTAGCAGAATAGACTAATCAACAGTAGACTAATCATAGGACTTGAAAACAAAGAAAACAAGCTACTATTTTAATGAACCATGGACAAAACAACATACAAGCTCCATATTAACTAGCTAAAAATTCTGCTCCCATTTTGAAAAGGAAATCAACCTTAACAGACCAAAGGAAGGTCAAGATAGCAACCACGAAAGCTATTTCGGCCATCCTAAACAACATCAGGCCAAACGAGCAACCAAACCACATACACAACGTAACTAAATGCGAAAATCAAAAGAAAAACGGAGTTCTCAACCCAAAGAGTTCTTAAACTTAGATTCACACAACGAATGCATTCTATATCCCAAACTAAAATATGTCAACAACAAACAAGACGGCCAAACCTTAGACATCAATAGTAGATCAAACAAAGAAACAGATGCATCCCAAAAAGAGAAATAAGAAATCAACATAAAGAAGCTTTGATTCACGGACAGCAAAGGACCAAAACGAGTTTAGAATCAAAAGGAATTTTACCTTTCCTGGGGCAGCGACCTGGACAAGAACGAGCAGGGGGATGATGGCGAGTTCCACCACACAATCACGAACGAGACGGCGAGCGAAAGGCCTAGATTGTATTGTTGCATGTATGGGTGGGCTGGGAATATTGTTGGAGTGTATGGGTATGGTGTTGGGCTGGGGGTGTTGGGTTTGGGTCTGCTGAAAGAGGTGAATTGGCTAGATTTGGCTAAGGTGTGCAATAGAGAATTAATTAACAATTTAGTCGAATTGGGTTAATTAGTAAATTCGACTAGTAATTAAATATGACGAATTAATATAATTAACTAACGGGCTTCTTAATATTAACAAATAAAATAATTGACTCAATTATAAATTAATAACTCGAAAATATAAACTATTGAATTGTTAAACTAATCAACTAAATATTTAACTAAAACAAAATATTTTTGAGATGATTTTCAAATATTTATAAAATATACTCATTACAACATAATTAAATAAAATCATATTTATTATTAAAAATTATAAAATTACTTGAAAATAACTCGAAAAATATTTGAATTTTATAAAGTCAAATATTTCAAATCGTTTGGAATTTAAGAAGCTCGATAATTAATTTATCTTGTGGAGGGTAAAAATTGGGTGTCAACAGATTTATAGGAGGAATAAAATCACTAAACTAATTTGTTTCTAAAAAAAATAAATAGAATATGAATGAACACAATAACATTAGTTTTAAAAATAATAATGAAGGAAGACATAGATGCCCAAGAAATATGGGTAAGCTAATGATGGTAGGGAAGATGAGAAAAAATATTTGAAAATTAAAAACTATTTCTAATAAAGCTTTAAAAAATATTAATACATGAGTTTTTATATTTTTTCAAAATAAGTCAAATTGGGAGTGCCAAATGGTAATTTTACGTTGGTCTGAAGCTGTATGAACAATCCTTCACGCGCCCAAATTTCGTGGTAACACGAGTGGTGTTAAGATTAGTCAAAAGAGTATATTTATTGTGGATTTAGATTGTTTCGTGGGGTAATAGGACACCCCAAAATTAAGGTGTCTTTTTGAAAATTCGAAACAACTTCAGTGGTGACTTTATGTCTTTTCTCTATTTCAATTGACAAAATAGCTAATCAATTTTATGCTTGGCATAATACATAAATGTGCATAAGTAGGCACTTAAACTTGGTCTCATTTCACATTTATATGGTCTCAATTCAAAAAATTGGGTTGTTCTAATGCTTGGCATAATACAAGTGGACAGTTAAACTTGAACGAGTAGATACATGAGTCCTACGTGGCACAATACACGTAGGACAAAAAATGACATGTATGATGCCATGTAGGACATGTGTGTTTATTTGTTCAACTTTATACAAGTTTAAGTGTCTACTTGTGCACATCCAAAGTTGAAGGGCATAAATGTGATTTGAAGTCAAGTTAAAGGGCATATTTATGTATTATGCCTTTATGCTTCATCTGTCTCAATTTATATAGTCACTTTATCTTTTTGGTCAGTTCGAAGAAGAATGACACGTTTTATATTTGATAACAATTTAACTTTTATTTTAGCGTTAATAAAATGTGACTTACTTTAGATGTATAACTTGTGAAGATCAGCCATTCTGTTTTCTGATGTGATTCATGTACATGTTTAAAAGGGTCCTTCTTTGGAGAATGATGCAGTGGTCGATATTATCCCAGTGGTGGGGATGCCCGGACTTGGAAAAACTACACTGGCAAGAAAAATCTATAATGATCCTAAGCTTACATATGAATTTTACAGCATTGTTTGGGTTTACGTTGGTCAGGAATGCAAAGCAAAGGATATTTATCTTAGGATTCTTAAATTCTTCAAAAAAAACATAGAAGATCATCTCAATGATGATGTGGACACATTGGCTAAGGCAATAGGTGGTTATATCAAGAAAGGAGGTAGATGTCTCATTGTTTTAGATGATGTGTGGGAAGACGAAGTCATTGATCATGTAATGAAAGTTTTCGCAGAAAACAAAGATGGTCATCGGATTATGATGACCACACGTGACTCACGTGTTGCTAAATTTGCCAATCCAGAACCTCATGAGCTGAAATTCTTGAAGAAAGAAGAAACTTTTGAATTGTTGGTAATGAGAGTTTTTGGCAAGGGAAGTTGTCCAAATGATTTAGTGAGAACTGGGAAAAAAATTGCAGAAAAATGTGGTGGAGTACCACTTGTAGTAGTGGTAATTGCAGGAGCATTAAGAGGTCGTTCGGACAAAAAGGAGTGGGAAAGAGTTGACAAAAATGTGGTGCAACATTTGGGTGAGCATACCGAAGATAGCTGCCTGAAATATGTGAAGATGAGTTATGATCATTTGCCCCAAGAAGTGCAGATGTGCTTCTTGTATTCTGGTGTCTTTCCTCGAGGCTTTGATATCCCTTGTTGGAAATTGATTCGTTTGTGGATAGCAGAGGGGTTGATAAAGACGCAGCCTGAGTCCACTCTAGAAGTAGAGGAGATAGCAGAGTTTTATTTGACAGATCTTGTCAACAGAAATTTAGTAATAATAATGCAAAAGAGGTCTGATGGTCAAATAAAAACATGTCTTCATGACATGTTGTATCAGTTCTGCAAAAAGGAGGCTAGTAACAAATGGCTTTTTCAAGAACCTGATCAATCTAAACTGGACCCAGATACTTGCCGTCGATT
>JAJOOI010015753.1:0-14856 GCA_029582585.1 Solanum bukasovii | reverse complement strand
GCGGTTTTACTATCTGCACAATCAATACTTAAATCATACAAACACATAAAAGTGAGTGATCATTAGCTAGATTACTTCTTATGATGTAACAATTTGTACCTTTAATCACTAGAGGAGTTGGAAATCTCAATATTCCTTCACCGTCTGTTCGAAGGAGTTCTTTCATCATCTCCAGAGGTATAGCAGCAGTGAGAGCCTTAAATAAAGGTCCTTGAGGAAGTTTGATCCCTCCTTCATATAGTCTAAGTACATCCTCAAAACTATCGAACTCGTTAGGGGTACCATCAAACAGGGCATGTAATTCAGGGAGGATGAATTGAACAATGGATTTCAAAGCATATGTTAGGAAGTCTGACATCTTCAAGTGACCAAAACGCTCATCTCTCGGTACATAGATGTCTAAGCTCAGAATAAGTGGAATCCTGCTTTCACTTTTAGGATCTATACAAAGCAAAAAACAATAACAACAATGTAACTGATCAAAAAGTTGCTTTCAATGAAACTAAACGCGTTGAATGGACTGATATTTGTGAACGTCTAACTAACCTGTTCGTGTTGGTGGTCTACCAGTTCTTCCTCTCCGAGGATACGGGTAGTCAGCAGAACCTCCTAAGGTAGTTCTAACATTTTGTTCACCTTGATCAGGATTACCTAAGTCATTGTAGACATCATAGTCGTAAATCCTATCCCACGCCTCGCGCTTTCCAGTTCCATCTCCTCTTAATGTTAGTAATTCATTTTCTCTGTATTTGCGCAAAAGCTCTGGTGTTTCACTTGGGAGATATGGCTGCATAAACAATCAAAACATTGCTAAAACTTTTGAGTTTGAACACTAGCCTTTCTTTACATGTTGAGGGGTCGTTTCGTAGCTGGTTAGAGTCATGCATGTATTAGTAATATATGAATTAGTTATAAGGGAATTTATGTATGAATTAGTTATGTAAAATTTAGTCATTCATGTATATCATGCATGTAATAATACATAGATTTTCTCATATAACATATATATGTAGTATTAGTTATGCTTGTTTCTAAATAGTAAAACAAACATCATATCAATTTTATATATGAAATTGTTTCTAGTATCGTTACCCCCTAACTACCTACCAAACGTGACATTACTTAAATATGCAACATTAATTTAATACCTGCATAACTCATTACATGACATTACTTATGTAGCATTTAATACATGCATAACTCACCTCCAAACCAGCTACGAAACGACCCCTTAGTACTTGAAAAAGTAAATCATACCTGATTTGCAAAGAAAATTCGATCTGACTTGTATCTAAAAGATGGATAAACCCAAGAATTGCAAACAAAATGGACCTTGCCATGATTAGGCACATCTTCAAGTGTGAGTGACTTGAGAAAGAACTCATTGATATGCATATTTTTTATGATAAATGCACCTGGAACTCCAAACTCCTCATTCCAATCAAATGTGACACCAAAGGCTGTTTCACCTGCTGCTAATGGTGTTAGAGTAAAGAGAAAGTTCTCCAAATAAGCTGGATTGCTGTGTTTCCCTTGTAAACCATTTGCTGAGAATAGTGACGAAGTCAGAAATTTAGTTAAGATTATTCAAAATTTAATCTACACATGAAAAATAATTTTTTGATATATATAATTTGTATAACGTTATTGTTTCTAGGGTCAATGAAACCTTTAGCAACATTTATATATACAGAGAGGGGGTTGATTATAAATACTTAAGGTATATTAAATTATTGTTACTAAATAACGAAAATTATATTATTGTCGCAAAATCCTTTAGTTATGGTAATGAAACGCGACATCAAGATGAATTGATTGATAAAATAGGGATAATAACAATTATAATAATAATTTCAAGATATTTTATGAGATTATTTTATTTATGTTTAATAAAAATATTAATTACCATGTTTGGTAAAAATAAGAGACTTTATTCATGTTGGATCTCACTTATTTGATAAAAGGTCAATAAAGGTGTAATTTTAAAAAAATATATATGTTTGAAACGTTTCAAAAACTTAAATTTCATGCCCAATTGAATATTACATAAATTAAAATGTAGTGAATAATATACTAAGTGCCAAATTAACCATGGTAGTCACGCACCTTGACAAATATCAGTATTTGTCGGTATCAACAATACGTGTATGCTATTCACCATATATCTATAGTAAAATGGCCAATGGGAATATATTTTTTTAATTTAATTTTTCATATAATATATTTAGACTATAAGATGAGAAAATATTTTCATTCATTTTATATATCTTAATTTAAAGTCATATGATTTAATTTATTTTTTTCTTAAAATAAACAAATAAATTAAAATTAAGAGAATAATAGATTATAAAATTGTGCCTAATCTTCTAGGTAACTTAATAAAACAATTTAGTATCGTGTGGGGTCACAATTATTCAATGACAGATTTTGTCCTTTCCAATCATTTGTGCCCGTCTAAATACTATTTTATATTTAAAAAATGAGATCAATATTGAAGTGCAGTATTATTATTTTTGTCTAATATAAATAGTAATTCTTTTGTTTTGAAAATTTTAAATAAAACTAGATCTAAATATATGTAAAAATGTGAAAACTGTCATCAAACACCAAAGGATCGCTTGGTATGTAATTTGGAGTTGAGTTAGTATTAAATTTCGTATAAGTGATATGATATTTGGTAATTAGTTAGGACGTAAGTTATTTATGTATAAAATTAATATGTGTTGGATTTGTAATTTAGAAATTAGTATAACTAATCAATGACGAAATCTAAATTTTGATTAAGGAATATCAATATATCAAGAAGTAAAATTGTGTAGAACTTAACTGTCTTATGTAATATATATATATATATATATATATACACATAAAAAATATATATATTTTTATCTAGCTACATAGTGTAATTTTTCAACAAAGGAGTGTTGATTGACACAGGTAGGTTCGACAATGTAACTAATACATGTAAAAATGATCAAATATTATGTATTATTTTATGCAAAATAAAAAATAAAATAATTAATATATAAATAACGAATGAAGTACACAATAACTAAACAATACATAATTAATATCTGCATAAAATCCTTCATAACTAATCTCTAAATTACTAATACTTGCATACCTCTAATCAATTACCAAAATCACTCCTAAGTTGATAGACAAAATTTTGCACCTTTTTTTTGGTATTTATTTATTGAATAGAAACTAAAGATAGATAATATTTATTACAAAAAAATTAACACTTAAAATGATTAACGATATTAAATAAAAATATAATAATCAAAACACATAGTTAGTAAGAAATACTTCACAATAAACTAGCTAAAAAGTTGTTAATGAATAATTTTAGTAGTAGACGTGTCTTTTTCTATGAAAACCCCATAAAAATTATTCCTAACTACTTCTTAAAAATATAATAAACATTGCATAAATGAATAAATGTTTTTACATTAACATCACTCTTATTACGTGGATTACCTCTTGATGCATCATCTGTATTATATTTAATTCACTATCCGTGCTAAAATTCCTAACAATTAATTTTAAAATATGATATTATTATCATATAAATCTTAAATATTTTTATATTTAGAAACAATTAATTTTGAAATATCATATTTAAGGCGATCATCATGTTCAAAAGTCTGTCTCCAGTCGTATTGGACACCTTCACATAAGCAAGGGCGGAGCCAGGTTACACAAAAACAGTTCATCTAAACCTCCTTTGATAGAAAATTACATTATTTATACAACACAGATAAAATTATTTTTCATATACAAATAATAGATATTGAACCTCTTTTCATAACGTAGACATCAATGTTCTTAGTAATAATTTTAACTCCGTCACTGCACGTAAAATACATGTGTGATAAATATTATATAAATTAAAGTGCATGAGAGGTAACTTACCAGGATCACTTTGAACAGAACTAATTAATTGAAAAGAAACCTTTTGGCCAAGGGCCTCAAAGATTTTATCAGTCAAAGAACCAGCAAGATCAGTAAAATCTAGAGCATTTTTCTTCATCATCACCACAGTTCCTTTAACTTTCTTTGAGTCATGATGGCCACCAATTAGTCCACCCACAATTTGGCCTAACATGATGATGATGAAGATGAATAAGAGAAAAAATTAAGTATAAAAAGAGATGATAAGTTTTTGTTGTGAAATTTCAATGAAATGAGTCTCTTATTTATAGCCAAAAAAGAAACACTAGCTAGCAAGATAAAGATATATAATAAGAAACAATAAAAGAACAATAGACAAATGCACATGTTACACGTTCTTAACTCCTCTTCTTTTTTTTGTTGTAATTTTATACTACTGGTTGATTAGACTTTTCTTTTTGGTGTTCACTTTTTATCGTATTGATGGATTTAAGATTTTCACTAGCATTTTGTTTGGATGGTTGTTATGAATTGTTTTATAACATATCATATTGTATTGTTTTAGTGAATATATTATTTGGATAGACTGAATCATTCTCTATCGTACGTTATTTATTTTCACACGTCTATTATTTGAATGACAATCCTAAAAAAATAAATTGGGTAGAGTGATTATAAAAGGGCAACGTAAAGGAAAAACTAAGATTATTAAATAATAACTTAATAAGTAAAGATAAAATAAGAAGAAAATATTAAAGTGACGATGTGATCATACCAAATTAGTAGTTACACAAAATGGGACTCTTTGTCCTTTACCTAAGGATGAATTTAAACCATACGATACAATAAGATTTAAGTAACAATCAAACCAAACATTGTATTTAAACTAACAATACAGTACAACATGTAACAACAATCCAAACAAGGTGTAAGGGGGTTTGAAATATAAAAATATGATGCTTAAGATTTAATTTGAACTAGAAATTCAAGGTGAATTTTGAACCCCCTTAACTAGCTAGGAGGTTCAAAATCTATATGTATACATAAAAAATAAATCATTATATATATACCATGTAATTTTTTGTATACCTCCTCGCTACCCTCAAGATCCGTCCATGCATATTGAGAGAAATTTAATCTGCAGGCGTTTTAGCAAAATTATTATATATACCATGCGATACGATTTGTATCCTCAAAATCAGTATTTTGACGTATGATTTGAGATCATAATTACAAATTCTAGAATCTACAAAAAGTATGATTTAAAATAATTTTAATGTAAAACTTGATCAATATATATATATATATAAGTTTATATTATATATACTTGTTCTACTTTCTCAATTTTTTGGATCGAACCTATCCGTTGATCTTCTGTCAGTCAATTTTCTTTTTTCATTATTTTTAGTAGTGTTCATGTTCTCTTAATCTTATGCTTATTATTTTGTTGATTCTCGAGAATAAACAGATAATTACTTATGGAACTTGAGATTATAAGAAGGTTAGAGATAGAAGTGTCTATGGATGAATTTGCGGCTAGGATGAAAATCATATGACTCTATTGTCCTTCATTGCATTCATAACTTCCTCTCTGATGCTTTGCTCAGCCTTTTCTTTTATGACCTTCCACTCCTTCTCCTTATTCTCATAATGATCGAATTCAAAATGTGTGGTAAATAGAGGATATGATTCTAACGATATTGAAATATGAAAAATGATTTTTAAAAGTATGGTTTGAATAGTAGGTGGGCCTTGAACACAAACAAGTCTTTTCTGATGACATATTTAAACTTTTTTCCTATTTTTAACGATGGTATAGTGCTAAAAATAATCCAACTACAGTAAGGCTGTAAATGGCACATATTATAAAGTCAATAATGAAGCCATACATTACCTACTGCTTCCAATAGACCTATGCTTCTTGAAAAACACGCCAAACGAGTCATTTTCATGCTACATATCTAAAATTCAGACTATATACATTATAAAATAGCAATCCCAATTGTTTCTGCTATTACTACTTTCTTCGTACTCCCTCCATTTCATATTAATTGAATTATTGAAGTATTTCACATCCTTAAAGAAAAGAAGATTAAGACATAAATTAAGCATAACTTTTCATTTTTACCCTTATTAATTATTATCAAAATTATGATTAAAATAACTAAACATTAATTAATAACTAATTTCAATAACAACTAATGAAGGATAAAGTTGGAAAAACATTCTAAAAATATTCTTAAAAATTGAACAATTAAGTTAATTTGAAAAATGAAAAGTGTCTCAACAATTCAATCAACAATTCAATTAATATGAAATGGAGGGAGTATTAATTAGGGGTGATAATTGAACGGGTTAAGTTATTTTTGAAAAGGTTAAAATGGATTAAGACAATAAATCAGTTGAGATTCATTTCAATTAAAATTTGTTTGGATTAAAATGGTTCAGATCAAGATCAATTATTCAATTTTTACTAAGTTTTTATTATTTTATTTATAAGATTATAGTACCTAATAAAATTATTATTTCTCTTTATTATGGCTAGGTTATTCATGAGTATGGTTAAAAAATCAAACCGAACCACAATTTAAACAAAATCGATTTAAAAAATTGACATTTGGTGTGGTTTGATTAGGTTAGATTTGGTTTTAAATTTTGAAAATTGATATTATTTGACACAATTACTCATTAGTTTATTTGGGCTACACATCAGTCCAATTTTTAATGAGTTGAGCTAATAAATAGGTTGTTCAATAATCCGTCCAAATTTAAATGAGTTCGGCTGTCTAAGATTGATTTTGTCACCCCTAATTTCAACCTACATTTTTTACTTGAGATTGATACGTATACTTAAAAATATTTTATTTATTTATTTAACTTAACTATTTAATAGAAAAATAAAAATACATATTTTTTTCTTCAAAATTTGAATAAAAAATATTTAAGGTGAACTACTTTATTAAAAGTTTGAGATATTAGCTTGAAATATGACTTTAGTTCAATTTGAAAAGACTAAAAGAAATAAAATATTTAAACGAGGACGGAGAGGGTAATTTAATTTGTATTAAATGAAATAATGAAATAAAAGCATGCATCTAATAGTCGGTTTGACTGAATTTATAAATTAAATATACTCTCCGTGTCTCTTTTTATTTATTTAATTTTAACTTTTTATTTGTTATTTTTGATAAATTAAAACAAAATAATTTTTTTTAATTATTATATCCTCAATTTATTTAGAGAGTTAATGTTTTTGAATAAGGTAGAACCTCGTTAATGAGTAATTGATTTTGAAATTCTATCAACTAATAGACGTAAAATAGTAAACTAACTATGTCAATTATTATTTTCTTAATATGTGCGCCAAGTAAAAAAGATGAACAAACAAAATACGAAATTTCATTCTGAGGTTTAAAAAATTCGCTCAACGCAAAAAAAAAAATCTTCAAATTTGCTAACTTTTTTCAGGTATGAAAACTATATAAAGTTTGTGTGAAATCGCCCAACATTTTGAAAAATAAATTCACAATTTTATGTATTAAAATTGTATTTTATAAAGTTCATATTAATTTTTTGAAAAAAAAACACACACACCAAATCTCACACATAACTCATGTATGAAATCTGTTTATACGCGTAAAAATTTGTATAAATTTCATGTTAGTTTCTGAAAATTTAACATAACTAAACTTTTAACATAAATACATTTTTCATACCATTCATTGTAAATTTTAAGATACTTTTGATATAAATACTAATGTAACTTCAAACTTCAATAAACTAAGACTAAAATTTAATTCAAAATTAGCTCAAATCTTATCTATAAATTGCCCCAAATTTTATATTCGAGAGATATCACCTACTCAAAAATAAAATTTATTTGCGATAAATTAATTTATCAACTTGAGCTTTGAATCCCTTTAATAATTGACGTTGGTATGATTTGGAATTTATACATATTTTATTTACCAATCAATGTGATGAAATAGAAGCCAAAGATGCTATTGATTTTATACATATTTTATTAACTTTTGAATAATTTAACTTGTGAGTTTCTTTCTAAATATTTTATTAAAGAAAAAAAAAAGGAACACTTACGGAATTATTGAGGGGTCATAGATAGTGGATCAAATTGTAGGTATAGAAAAATTAATGCTCTTTACCAACATGTTTTTAATGAATTTCAATTTTTTGTCAGGTTATGACAAAAGTAAAATGATGATGATGATAATAATAATAATAATAATAATAATAATAATAATAATAATAATAATAATAATAATAATAATAATAATATAAAAAAATGACAAAAGAAATTAATATAGTCAAAGAAGTTGAAGGAGAGAGGTTTTATTTCTTTTAAAAAAAAGTCATATTTGTGCATGTACTTTGAAAAAAAAGTTTATATTTATCTCTCATCATACTTTTTTGATTTATTTATTCTTATCATTCAACATTGAGTTCTTATTTGTCTTTGAACAATTAAATTAATTTTATTTTTTTTACTCTTATTATCCTACGTGACACCAACGTAAATACATTTTTATTAATATCTAATGTTGTATACCAAAATTTTAAAACATCTCTATTAAACAATAGGAGAAATTGTGCAGATAAGCAAATATATACTAGTTAATCAGCTAACATAACTATAGTTTGAATTAATTATCACTCTCAGCCTATTTTTAGCTATAATTATGTGTGTGTCTCTCCTCTCTTCCTCTCTCTCTCTCTCTCTCTACTCTCTTATACATATACAAATTCAATTATACAAATACAAATTATACATTTCTATATACAATTATAAGATAGATATACAAATACGGTTCGTCTTTTTCCACTCTCTGCCCTATCTCGCTCATCTCGTCTATACTCCCTCTCCCAATCCAGCTCGTCAGATATACAAATACATATGTATACTAGTTACATATATACAATTATCTGACAGATATACATATACAATTTGACAAATATACAAATACAATTCACCTCTCTCGCTCGCCTCTCTCCTCCTTCTCCCAATTTCACTCGTCTTTCTCCTCCCTCTAACATGTAGCTACGAATCGTAATTAGCAAACTATAGCTATGGAGCCTAATTAAATTATTTTAGTGGTTATTTGTGAAATTTCTCCTAAAAAATAATGGCTATACAATTGAAAACATAAAATTCCGAGTGGGCTTAAGCTCCTAAATATACATAGGAATTTGGATATATTTATGGCCTCTTTGTTAGTGGACTTAGTAGATGTAGAATATCTAGAATTCAATGAAAATATATGGAACAGAAGTGTAGGAAGAGATAACATAATTTATACAAGGAATGTCTAACCTTTTATTATTTCCTCTATCTAATAATACTTGTTCACAATTGACTTTACACACTTTTTAAAAAATTATAAATAAAAGGGTAATTTTACTATATAACCATTTGATTATACTCCATCCGTCCAACAATACTTGTCCACTATACTAAAAATAGATGTCCAACAATACTTGTCCACTTTATAAAATCAATGGATAATTTTACACTTAGTCCCTAATTTACCTTTATCATTAATTATAATCATTTCCCTATTACATTCTTCAAGACATTGTATTTATTATATTCAAAGGGCGATATAGTAAAATTATCCTTCTATTTATAGTTTCTTAAGGGGTGTGTCAAGTCAATAGTGGACAACTATTATTGGACAGAGGGAGTAATAAATAGAGGAACTTTTGCATATAGCCACTCAAAAATAGCCTAATTATACTCCATAGCTATAGTTTCCTAATTACAATTCGTATCTACATGTTATAGGGAGGAGAGTGGCGAGCGAGACTGGGAGAGGGAGGAGAGAGGTGAGTGAGAGAAGGCAGAGATTGGAAGAGAGGTGAATTGTATATGTATATCGGTTAGATAATTGTATATTCTGGCGAGAGATTGTGAGATGGAGGAGAGAGGCGAGAGAGATTGGGAGAGGGAGGAGAGAGGCGAGCGAGAGAGGACAATAATTTGTATAATTCACATATCGTTTGTATAATTCGCAGGTACGTTTGTATAATTCACGTGTTTTTGTATAATTGAGTACTATAAAGTCTGAAATTATACAAATATAATAAAACTCGAAATAGCGAATTGATTCAAACATAAACATATGAACTTTGAACAATTATACAAATTACATTATATAAATTATATTATACAAAATCCGAAAACTACACATTTATACAAACTTTAAAAAGTTATAATAAACAAAAAAAATAGAATATATATGATGACAAAACTGAAAAACCAAATGAAATCATCATCATATACAAATACAAACCACTGTATACAAGTACGTATCAAACAAAGAATTGTTAGTTGCGAATTATACAAATGTGGCAAATTATACATATACAAACATGGCTAATTATACAACTCGAAGTCAGCCCACGTAATTAATGGTTAATTTTAGTCGCGAGTGTGGTAATTATAACAAACTATAGCTATGATGAGTAATTAAGTAATATAAGTTTGCTTAACTACGTAATTTTCCCTAATAAATACAATGTCTTGAAAAATGTAATAGTGAAATGACTATAATTAATTATAAGGGTAAATTAGAAACTAAGTGTAAATTTATCCAAGACCCAAAACATTCTCAAAATCCTCAAGATCCAAACTAACTATCCAATCAAGTCAAAAATCACCTTTCAGATCTAAAACGACTGTTATAATTTGATTTCGATCTCATTTATCTAAATATTGATTGATCAAACTTTTCGATTTTCCAACCTTCATAATTAATTTAGGCTATATGTAGGACTATCTACGGTTAGGTGAGGCTACTGTTACAAAAAAAAAATGTCATGGTGGCTTGAGTTAAAGTTTGTATACTTAAATGTGCAAGGAGTTAAACTTCTCAATCTAAGCATATGAAATTTAGCTAATATGACATATCCACCATCTATTAAGTTGTATTTTCTCCCTTTGAGAATTATGTCTTAACAGAATGTAGGTATAATGTCTATAATCTAATATTTGACTGTATTTCTGGTAAAGTAGGATACTTAGAAGAAACTAAATTATTTAGTTTGCCCTCGGATAATAAAGTTCAGTGGTAATTAATAAAAGTTCTCTTTAATTACTAAAAAAAACCTTTAAAATTGAAAATCTCCCTCATTATCCATCTAATCATTTCGAAAAAAGTGTCACCCATCGCTGCAGATTCAAATGACATATCGAAGCTATTAAAAATGATAAACATGAAAAAACATGCAAAAAACACAAAGTGACCACGAGGGTCGTTACATCATCGATCACTAAAATACATATTCGTCCTCGAACGTAGTGATAAAGAAAGTACATGAATCGTCGAAAAATAGAGATATTTGTTGCACTTGTCTAACTTGGTCTCCCAAGTGACTTCCTCCACCAAATGATGTATCCATTATACTTTCACTAAAGTTATTTGTAACACCCTAAAAGAAATTTTTAAGATAAAATCTGAATCGTACATATGAATGGTTCCTAGTTGTTTATGTATGTTAAGGTTCATTACCAAGTGTAGTAAGTGTATCAGAAGTGATTTAGGGTCATTAGGGACCCCTAGCACTAAGCCAAGTTCAAAGCCTTTCCAACTTGTTAAGTTTTTTCACGAAATCATATCAGGATCAACTTCAAACGATCATATCTCTTAGAATACGAGTAATTATGTGGCTCATAACCAACCAAATAAAAGACCTATGAGTCTTATTTCTGACACCACCAAACTTTCCTTAATCCAGGTTCAGAATGAAAAGTTATGAATGTTTTACTACATACACTTCTATCTAAGATTTCTACTTCAAGAACTACAAATTGAAATTACGGGTTGTAAATTCAGCTCGTGGTTTTGTAACAACCCGGAAAATTAGTAAGTGAACCAGAGCCTAAACATCTGAGTTACCGTAAAGGGTTAAGGGCAAGGGCTAAAGGTTTTGGGTGAAGGCCATGGTTAGGGGACCAAGGCTGCCTAAAACTAAGCCTAGCCACTGCCTACCATGACCACGAGGGTCTTCACGACCCGTGGTGGTGCCACCCGTGGTTGGTGAGACAGTGTGCCCAAAAATGGTGCCAAGCTAAGGCTCCCCTTCACGAGCCACTTCACGGCTCGTGGGATTGCCTTGGCCTCTTGGGAGAAATGTCATGTTGAGGGTGCTACTGGTCAAGGGACCACGGGCCGTGGTGCCCTTGACGAGCCATAGAGGGGGATCATGAAGATCACTTAGGCGCTTGGAGGCAAGGCTTGGGAAGCCTTGACACTGCCTCAAGACCACGACCTTCACCACGACTCGTGGTCTTAACCACGGATCGTGGGAGGTCTCGTGGTCATGCTTGGCCTCATGGGAGGCATGGCAAGTTGAGGGAGCTACTGCCTAAGGGACCACAGGCAACACCACGAGCCATGGTCCCCTAGACGAGCCGTCCAAGTGGGCGTGGTCCCTGACGGGGGCTGCCTAAGTTGAGGGTTTTTAAGTAATTTCCTTTTACTTAATTATTATGTGGGGTCATTTTTAATTGTTTTATATCACTTATATAAATAGTTTAAAGTCATAAAACACTTCATTTACTCCTTTATTCTCCAAAACCCAAATCAAATCAAAAGAGTTCTTCCTCTAAAAAATTCTCTCTAGAAGTTCCCAAAGAAGAAGAAGAAGAAGTAGGGGGATAGGGCTTGAAGATTCAAAGTGTTTCTTCTCAAATATAGAGGAAAACTCCATTAAGGTATGGTGATCCTTCATCTAGGGGTAGCTTTCACCCCTAGAGTCCATTCAAAGTTAGATTTCAAAGTTTTCAGGTTTCTCAAAAACCTAGGGTTTTACTCTAAATCATGGGTTCCTTCTTCAAACGTTTTCAAAGGTTTATTAATGAAAAATTATGATTGAATTAGTGTTTAATTGATGATTTATGATGAAAATACTCTAAGAACCCATGAATTTCCTCAATTCCTAAATTGTGCCTTTATGAAGTGGGTTTGTTGATTATGAAAGCATGTGAATAGAATATGTCTAAATTGCTTTAAGTTATTGAATTATATCATTATCCATGCCTAAATTGTGGAAAATTATTTATGTGTTGGTGACTTGTGATTCATGTCCTTGAAGGGCAAATTATGATGAATTGAAATTTGATTATGATATTATGCATATGAATGTGAATTCAATAAAGGTAATGTGATCATGTCTTGAATGTAATTGTGTTATTATTGAAAGGTTATTCTCAATTTGACACTTATGAATGTTGATGATAGAATGTGAAGGGTTCTTCAATGTAATGTTGTATCTTGAATTGGTAGGCTTCATGCATCCTTTTCTTGTATAAATGAATGTATTGTTGATTGTTGAATCTTGGATTGGTAGGCTAATGGCACCCTTCCATACATAATAATAATGTACCTTGGAATCGGTAGGCTTATGGCACCCTTCCATAAATGATGTTAATGAACTTTGGGATCGGTAGGCTTATGGCACTCTTCCATGAATGTTAATGATGAACCTTGAATCGGTAGGCTTATGGCACCCTTTCATGAGGATTCAATGACCTTTCCTAATGTACCTTGAATCGGTGGGCTCATGGCGCCCTTTCATGTGATTAATAAATGTACTATAGGTCGGTAGGCCAATGGCACCCTCTCATGTGTAATAATGTTAAAGTAATGAATTACTCTATGGGAATGTAGGCTAAGCACCGAGATGATTTGGTAAGATTGAAGCTCTCCCCATGTTTAGGCCGGGTTTCAATGAACATCTTTCTTATCCCTTAACTATGTGCCCACATAGGTATAGCTAGTGGATCCACCTAAGCTAAAATGTACTTAGTTCTACCTTAGGCAAGTAGAACACCTTCCTTCGGTGTAGGGTTATATGACACCGGATTCCATGATTTAGCTCTCATGGTCTATGTCGGTTAAACGCTTATTCCCATCATGTGAGATGTGCATTATGATTTCTTGAGAAGTTCTATGAAGTGTGGGTGGTAGTATGGGATGACATTCATGCATTGCACGAGTAGGCTTTGAGAGACCTATAGTGAGTTCTATAATGTCTTATTGATTAATGAATGAAAGTGCTCTTAATGAAGCTAATGAAGAATGCTGACTTAAATGTCTAATGTGATGATGTATGTTATACTTGGATTGTATTATGAGTTATTGTCCTTGTCATGACTTATGAAATGCTTATGTTCCTTATGAATGACTACTATCTAAAGGTGAAAAGGAAGAATGGTAAGTTCAATTTTGGTGACCTTAATGTGGTACTTAGTGTGGATGGTGGTATGGGACACTATTCATACATTGCACAAAGTATAGCTTGAGGGTTACCTAAGGTGGAAGCTTAATGTGATGAAATGACTTATATGTTGATTATGTTTTAATGTGATGATTATGACTAGTATGATGATTATACTTGTATTTTATGCCTCTTATACTATTGTATTTGATGTTTCAAAAGAAATTGGCATAATGCATGGTTTTCACCAAAATGTCCTTTTTAAGCATGATTTTTGCATGGTCATCATACTTAGTACATTTTTGTGTGTTGTCACGACCCGGGAGCACCCCCTAGTCGTAACTGGCGTACTCGACCTCGAAGAGGTCTAATACAAGTCTCTTAGCATTCATTCATCGCATAGACACTAAAAACCATAAGGAATTAAAAAGTTTCTTTACAAAGAAGACATTTCATTAAAAATAGCAAGTGGAAGACTTTCTAGACTTTATACATGATGTCTCAAAACCATCTAATACTTTAGAGAACAAAATTCGGGACTAATCCCATACACAACTTAAACAATACTAGAAATACATCAAAGGGAACATGTAGGGTATTGTCCTCGAATCTATGAGGACTCACCAAGTCTTCATCTCCAATGCTTAGAAACCTATCAAGTAACCATGACATGTCACCATCTCCAAATCCCTACACTTTAGTTAAAAAGGGAAAGAAAGGGGTTAG
>JAJOOI010015752.1:0-12225 GCA_029582585.1 Solanum bukasovii | reverse complement strand
TCACATTTTCGACATGATCCTACCATACATCCAACATCTACTTTGTCTCCAACCTTAAATTTCTCCACCTTGCTTCCGACCTCAGTTACAACACCAACAACCTCATGCCTGCAATTATATTTTCAATTAGTTACACTCACGAGTAGATAGAATCGACACAAATTCCGCTAATTTTACTCCCTCTATCCCAGTTTATATGATTTACTTTCCTTTTTAGTCCGTCCCAAATAGAATGACACATTTAACTTTAAAATGTTCATTTTACTTTTAATGAAATGATTTATAGTCATACAAATTTGTATCATTCATTTTAGACCGCTAGTTTTAAAAGTCTTCCTTTCTTTCTTAAACTTCATACCGAGTCAAACTAACTCTTATAAAATGGGACAGAGGGAGTAACATGTCCCAACAACTCAGGATTTACTGAGGTATCAAGAGCTAAAAATGGCCAATTATAGACTAAGAATCAAATCAGGATTGCTTTCAAATCCAAAATATAATGTGAAAAATTGAAAAGATATAGAGAAAAGGAAAACTAGCTAGTAAATGTTCTTCGCCGAAAAATTACTTGTGTGAATATATAGTGGATGTTGAATCATGTTAGCTTCTTTGTGCCTTAAAATTTTTGAATCTCGTTAGTGAAAATTCTAGTTAATATTTTGGGATCTAACGATTAAAAAAAATCTGAATTTTTTTAACCAAAAATAAAAGAAAATAGACAAGAACAAATTAATTTACCCAGGCACCATAGGGTACTTGCTATTTCCCCATTCATTCTTGAGTTGATGAAGATTAGAATTCTCCACAATACATAACTTTAAATTGTGCATCTTTTTCACCTGTCACTCTGCACCCATTAACACAAAATGATCATCTTCAGATTTACAATAAAACAACAACAACAAATTCAGTATAATCATATAGGTGGGTTCAAAGTGTCACTGGTAAAAAATGATATTTACTGACAATTAATAAACAAGAATAACTTATCTTTTTAGAGGCAGTTGCTAGTGACAATTACATTTTGCAACTCTTTGCAAATGTTGTCAAAGCCCATAACGACATTGGATCCAATAACAAATAACTAATACTGGTAAAGATTTCAACACTTTTTGTTAACGTACATATTTATTGCCGTTAAAAACTATTTTTATTATAACATATGTACGCACATGTTACCCTACCTTACCTTATAGACAAAAACTTGCCTTATCCAACTATTCAGAAGATATTGAGGAGGATACTATTATTTTTTTTGTTGGTACCTCTTAGTAGCTTATGGGATGCATCTAATGCAAATGGAAAAACACCAAATGACTATGGGGGCATTAGGTTATATTTTTCTGGAGAAATAAATGAATATGGAGTTCGTTTGTTGTATAAAGATGAAGCTGAGCTTCAAATTGGGATAAGGAAGAGCAGATATGAAGAAGAGGCCACTTGCTCCTCTTCTAAGAAACTCTTGCAGCTCTTACCCACAAACCCAGGATTATAGATCAACTATAGTTAGGTATATAACTAGTGAAATTGTGTTCTCTGTTTATATATAAATTATTTCTTCGTATTCTTTTCCCTATTGGCAATGGTTCTAACAAATTTTATTCTGATTTTGGACAAAGTGGGAAGATGCTACTTTGGGGACACTGCCTATGAAGGGAACACATTTTCCATTTTCTGACAAATAGATGACCCGAAAAATAAATTGCACATGAATGGCAAGAAAATTTTCCAAAACAGGTAGATAAAAGAAGCTTCGGGATGGTAGGGGTTGAGGTATTAACAACTTAGTTTTGATTTAATATTTTTTGACGGAGATTAAAGTGGGTTATAACCATTTTATCCAAACCATATTTGACCAAATCCATATTTACCCATATTTTATATGGGTGGATTGTGATCCAATCCATATTCAATCCATCCAAATCCGATCCATTCCACCCATTTGTCACCCCTACTGATATTGATCATTTCTTTTTCTGGAACAGACTAAAAGAAAAGAGTGTCATATTAAAGAGTTCTCAAGTACAGAAAAATGTCGTTGTATTAACTTGTCTATTACATGAGATAAATGACAACAGATCCACTTTGTAAACATTGAATGGTAGATTTTTAAGCCCTTTGCTCAAAGACGAAATGCAGTAATTCATGATTAGACATGTTGTGATCGTTTCGGATTAGGAATATGTGATTACCTGTTATCCTATTAACTATGTTTTTATTCTGGTTTTGGCAGACTGGTAACCGAGAAAAATACCCGGTGATTCTGCCTGTGGCGGGCACATGTTTCCTCTGTTTGTAACAGAACAACTCGACTCTTGGCCCGAGAGATTCATGAAAGAAATTGGGTATGCAATAATTCATTCTATTTGACTTTTGTCGAAATATAATCACATATTCTTCCTTTTGCATTGATATTTTTAGAGAGTCCGAGTAACATAGAATTCCAGTACTTATTTTAGTAGTACTCAATGTTGGTTGGAAATAACTATTGCCATATATAAATACCTTCCCTGGAACAATCAGCTGCAAAGCCGCATAGACCAAAGGTTGGTCAGATAAACATCCTTCGATTTAATCCAAATAATGCACATCTCTAAACTTGATATTTAAGTGAGAAGAGTAGGAGATGGACTCATTATCCTTTAAGTTCCAAGGTTGCAACAAATCTATCGATAAGAAAAAAACTAACAAAGGAACTAATAAAGGTTGTACCTATATATCATTTAAGACTACAAATGTAGAAAAATTAAGGGGTCTTTTTCTTTGGCAGGAAAGAGAGAGGGATAACCATAATGATTGCGGTAGAGTCATAATTATTCCTTCATTCTTAACTAACATTTTGGATTCGAGCCTTGGATATTGAGTAGCCTTTGTTAAGAAGTGTTTTACGTACTCTCAATATGAGACTTTAATTTCTTTGCGAATCTGAATTAAGTCATGCTCCATGCAAGCGCAGGATACCGAGTAGAATTAACTCGCAATAATTTGATTCAATGGAGATATCTTCTAAGGTAGAAGCCTTTCTTTGCAGCTTCTTCCACTTATATTTTGAGCTGTCCTTTGTATTCATATTACTGTGGACCCATAGCAATAATTCAATTCAATTGGAGCAGACCCCATCTTCCTGGAAACCTTTCAAATTTCTCATCGAAAATAGATTGAATTTCTTATAAAAATAATCTAAATAAAACGAATTGTGGTCCTTGTTTATTTGAAATGGTAAGACAACATCGTAGCAATTTCTTTAAGACTGACAAAGCACGACGAAGACTAGACTTCATTGCATTTGAAGATAAATAACTAGTCAAATGCAATAAAATGTAGGAAATATCTTGGAAACTCCAATGTAATATGCACATCAATGGACCACTAAAAGTACAAGCAAATAAAGGTATAAAGAAAAAAGAAGGGAAATTGCTTTGTCACCGACAACATGACTTGACTTCATCCATTCATTTTGATCCAATAGTAGGAAAAACTACCTAATAGATTCACAAAAGAACTTGGGTATGCAATAATCGAAGAAACAAAGAAATATTTTTGAAACTTGATTTAAAATAATTTCATTAAGAAGAAAATAAACATTTTAAAATTATTTTTTTATTAAATATAGAAATTTGTGTCATTTTTCTTAGACAGACTAAAAAGGAATACATATAAATTTACAAGAGAGTACTTAATTTTACATTTTTTTCCGAGATAATAACCAATCAAAAGCAGGGATATGGTCCATTTTTTCTTAGAGTGAGTCCATAACCATAAATGAAAAGAATTACTTCCTCTGTCCCAATTTATGTGGTACTTTTCATTTTACGAGAGTCAAACAGTTTAAATTTGACCAGGAATTTACGCATGAATCTTCAATTTTTTTGAAATGAAATTTATATATTTGTAAACTACGTAAAAAGTATTATAAGTCACAACAATTGATAATTCAAAATGTTTAAAAGATCTATGAAAAATTTACGGTCAAAATTAGACTTGTTTAAATCTCGAAATCCAAAAAAAAAAAAAAAAAAAACTTAAAAATTCTCCATTGTTAGGTATAATGATAATAACCCTTTCATTTTTAACCAAATATTTTGGGTTTGAGCCTTGAATATTGAGTAACCTTTGTTAGAGAGTGTTTTACCCTCTATGTGAGACTTCTCGACACAAATCTGAATCAAGTCAGGCCCCTATGCGGGTACAAGATATCAAATAGAATGGTAGAATTAACTCGCAATAATTCGATTCAACTGAGATATTTTCCAAAGTATAGTCTTTCTTTGCAGCCTCCATTGTGTTCATATTACTGTGGACCACATAGCAAAGATTGCGTTCTCTCTCTCTCTCTCTCTTGTTATGTAATTCTCTCCTTCTGTTTGCTACAAAGTCTTCTTTCATAACCAATAAAAAAAAAATTCCGTTCTTCTTTCTCCTATACCAAATTAATCCTCCATCTTGTCTCCGTTTGTGCTGAGCCATCATTAACCATGGTGAGTTAAAGGATGTCAACAAGTTTAAATTTTTTAAACTTTGCATGTTGAATATAAAAAGGTAAGTAAATAAGAGATCTAATAATTGCATCTTTATTGATCCTCAAGTAAAGCAACCCTCTGGAAATGTGTGTTTGAGAAGCCCCGATCTATTTTAACACTCCTTAAAGTCTTGAATTAAAATTCATTCTATGGAGATTATGTGAAAGAATTAAATTTCTAAGTTCCAAGACGATACGAATATACAAATGTGTAGTAGAACGGATCAATTGGGAACTTAATTGAATGGTTGGAGTAATTGATCACGTCTTTCTGCAGATGTATATTCAACCGATATCAAGATTTTACCGTGTTATCATTAAGTTCACAGAGAAAAGGCAAAGTGTATTTCCCAAAGATAGCAACTGATCCACGGCTTTAAAACTTGCTACTAGTTTATTTTGATGCTCTTTTTGATCGTTATATTTGGGGAAATCTCTGCTTTAAAAACAAAAAACTTTATGGCAGACTACGGGTCAGTACTTTTAATACTTCTGCATCAAACATTTTCATGTCGACAAGTATTGATCATGCTCTAACTTTAGCAATACACTTTTGTAAGTATTGCTCTCTCAGATTGTTATATTAGCACAAAATCTCTGTTTTAAATAATGTAAGTATCTCTCTTGTAAGACGAAACAATTAAAAAGGCATCATAACTTGAGACAGTGAGGCAATTGCAGATGAGCATTGGAACTATTAGTAAGTCACCTCACATCACAAAGCTAACGGAGCCAAAGGGAACTATTTCCAGGAATCAAACGTATTCCACTGGAGTCGGAGTTGTGTGAATTAGAATCAGAGTTGTCAAAAGAGATGAACATACGTATCTTTTGCTATCAGATACGTTGAATTATGATATTGAATTTTCTCTTCTTTTTTTAATAATTTATCTTGCTGGCAAAAGGAACTAAATCACATATTTTTTTTAGCAAATTTACGCTAGACAGAATATGTAGTAGTCTTGCCTCAGATAAAATATTAACTTGAAACACCATACCTAACAAGAATAATCTAAATATCCATTAAAACTCACCATAGGATCAAAACATTTGTCAGCCGAAAATAAATTAAATTAATAAGAATAATCTAAATAGAACGACATAAAATGAAACTCTACCTAACAAGTTGTGGGCCTTGTTTATTTGAAACTGTAAGGTAATGTCCAAGCAATTTCTTTGTAACTGATCAAACAAAGAGAGTAGACTTTATTGTATTGAAGATAAATAACTGGTCAAAAAAGCATCATATTATATTAGAAGTGGGAAGGTCATAACTTAAAAGTTGAATTACGATTTTACCCCCACACTAAATTAAAATATAATTAAATATTTAATTAACCAATAAATTTAATGAAACAATCATTTTATTTACTGAATTAGAAGTCTAGAAATTGCATTTTAATTCCGTAGTTATGATATTATAATTTTCGTTAGTTATTATTGATTAAATTCATTTAATTAATTTCATAAATGGAGCATATCCATCTAACATGGACTTTTGCAGGGGAGGATTTAGGCATATCTAAGGTGTATCAGTCGAATTTTTTTACTGAATATACCTATATAAAAAAATCAAAACTAAAGGGTAAAACAATTGAAAGGACACTGTTGTATCGGAATGCGCCTAGCTCAGATGGCAGACATGCCGCATTTTGTGCGCAATGTCACGATTTCGATTCCCAGGGTGATATTTTTTCTCCTCTGTTTTATTCACGTTTTAATTTTTTTATTTTCTTAAAATTATTAAATTTTTATTTTAAATTCAAAACAGGAGGTCCCTTCATTAAAAACCTACACACCCACTTTAATTCATTCAAAATCTAACAATTTTTTATTTTATTTTTAAAATTAATATAAAACTCATAAATCTCCTTTATCAATTAGAATTATAGTTAATAAAAATAGTGTTTGTTCAATTTTCTTTCCGTTCTTGTTCATCAATATTGTTATTCGGCATCTTGAATCTCCACATCAAGTTAGTATGTGATTTTCTTCTTGAGCCATTTTTGTCTCTTTAATGGTGACACCGCTTAGAAAAAATCCTGCGTACGCCACTGGACTTTTGGAATTCTCATAACGTGCAACTTCTTTTCCTCATTTCATTTCTCCATTCAAATTCCTGTAATTTAGTTTTTCTCCCTATTTAATTCTTTAGTTATTGTTATAAATTCATTGAATGGATGAATTGTCCATTGAGTTAATACATGAGCATGAACTACCTATTCATATTTCCTAGGTTCTATGAACCTTTTTGGATAAAAATGTATCTATTTATTACGACACTAAATATGGTGACTTTTGGAGTGACTCCTCAACCTATAAATAGGATTATTCTTTCACCATTGTTAAGACACATATGAGACTTGAGGACATTTAAATAAGATGATCTGTACATTTTACTCCTCCTCATAGTTAGGAATCTTTGTCCATTATCCTATTTGTCATTTGTGTGCTTCAAATACACTTGCCACAGAGGTATATATACTTTTGGATATATTTTGTTCACAACTTTCATTTGTGTCTTCTTTATACTCTAAATTTGTGTTCATCAATAGATCGGATGAATGTGTTTTTCTGTTTGTTATTTTGATTGTTTTCATGATTCATTTTGGGATGATATCCAACACATTAAGAGAGCGATACAAAATTTTGAAGTTACTACCATTCAACATACTTATAGAGAAGGTAATCAATCATGTCGCTGATAGATTAGCAAACTATGGAGTGAAATGCACATGAACAGAATGGTTCTCTACACCTCAACAACTACCTATGGAGGCAAGGGGAGAATATAATATGGACAGACCTGAATTTCTGTGCTTCAGAAGAAAACAAAACTACAAGACCATCTCTATGGAAAAAAGCTTGGAAAGAACCAACAATTTTGATGTACCTTGACTTGTTGTTTTAGATTGAAAAGGTTGGATCATATATTTCAAGGGGTTGATCATGAGACTTATTTCAATACTTTTGAGAGTGAGCCTATATTTTATCCATTTTCTTGGACCTAATTAAGTTGCTAAGTGTTCTCAATCTTGATGAGCAAGAATATAAATTGTCTACCACAACTTAGCCTCTATTAACTGTATAGCTTCTCCAACTGTTAGCTCTTTGAAAAACTTGCATCTACTTGAAACTTATTTCTCCGGATAAATATATTGTTGATAGAAAGGTGGATACTACTTACTAGGTAAAGGAAGTATTCTTCCTTTAACCTCCAGTTTTAATTTTTCTGGACATTTTCTAGCTTCTCCAACTGTTAGCTCAACCTTGAAGGCTTCCAAATTGCCAAAACAACATGGAATAATTTATTTTCTGAAAGGGTACAGATTTTAACAGGAACAGTGCTAGAAAAACTATGAAGTTTAGCCAATATAGAGTAGGACTGTTACGTTGTATCATAACTTTAGCAAGAGTTAAAAAGTGAAGGATTGTTTTCATGTTGTGTAATAAGCTTATAGCTATAGTGGCATATTTGATAATCATTTTTCGACAAATGAAATTCAATTTATTCAAATAAGAATTACATTTATCATCTGTTAGCTTATTATATATGTTGATGGGCTTCTAGAATACCAAAAGTCTTTCAAATTATCAATAACTATTACAGCTAGAGCCTAGATGCATCGGTAAACTATCTTACTATTAAGAGATGCTTAGACTTGGACTTTAGTCTTCTTCTCAATCTTGATTGTAATTTTGTCTTTATATTATTTGTTGCTCATTAACCTCCAATTTAATTTTGAGTGATATTACTTAATATGGGACGCACATGTCGAGAACTAGTATTTTAATAAATATGTACATTGGTAGAAGTAGGAAATTTCTTGGAAACTTTAATGTAATATACACACAATGAACCACTAAAAGTACAAGCAAATAAAGGTGCAAAGAAAAAAAAAGGGTAATTTTTATGTCACCGACAACATGATTTGACTTCATCAATTCATTGCGAAGTCAAGTCTAATTTACTTTATAGTTCATAGTTTCTACCATAAATACTAATTCACTTTTTAATAAATTACATAGTGTCTTGTTAATTAATAATTTTGTGCCAAATTTCAAGTCAGATACACCATTCTTTTAGATATCAAGTCAAATACATGTATCAAAGATACTAGATACATTCTGAAATACAAATACATACGCTCCAATTTCTCTTTGTGCAGATGGATAGTGGGTCCATAACCATAAATGAGAAGAATTAAATAATTACTAGCAATTATTACTCCTTACTATTAAGTTAATCCTATTTGCTGATTAAACTAACAACATTGATCTATCGAGGAGTAATAGAAATTTAAGAGATGGTGAAACGTACTCATATATATTCAATTGTGATAGATTCAAATCAATAATAAATGTATGGTTAAAACCCCATTGGATTTGTGGAGCTGAAATTTCTTAGAATGTGTATTTTTTATTTTGTTTTTTTGTTTTTTATCTGGTGTCGCTCCCTACTAATTTTTTTTTTCATATCTAGGAGTCAAACCCAAAATCTCTGGTTAAGTGAGGAGCAGCCTCATCCGCTCCACCACATCTTTTGGTGGGCTTTTAGAATGTATGGTAAAAAATTACACTAGACACAAAAAGTTTTTGAAAAAATAGCAATAATTACATCTTCCATTCAAGTAGAGTTTTTAAAGTCAAAGTCGTCTGCATACTGTGAAATTAAAGACAAATTTCAATCAATTTTTGGTAGAGAAGATAAAGGGAGGTTGGTGTTTGTACTTGTGGAGCAATAAATTCCGGAGTTTGGAGTTCAGCGAAAGGTGTGCAAATATTTTTCTTAGTTATGTTAAGGGTGTAAAAAATTAATTATACACTTGTAATAACAGAGTAATATTTAATTTCGTATATACCACATAATTTTCTAGCGATATGTGTCCACTAAACCACCCTTCACCTAAAGTCGCTCCGCCCATGACAATAATTCCATTTAACTTCCCCTAAAGTTTTGTTTCTTCTCATTTGGGATACTCTTTTTCTTTGAAGCTTCATCCGCTTGTACTTTTAGCTGTCCATTTTGTAATCCAGAGCCTAAAGGGCAAGGTTTTTTTTTTTTTTTTGCCAAAATTCCAAAAGGACAGCAAAAAAAATTAAAGAGCAAAGGGGTAAAGGCACATGATCCCCACACCATAACCCAATTTTTTTAACGCGGTTAACAATGTAAAAAGAAAGCCACGTGTGAGGCCACACCTTGTAAGGCGCATGGCTCTCACACCTAGTGGAGGAGCCGAAAATTTTATTAAGGGTGTCCAAGAATAATAGTGTGTGGCTGTCAAAATAAAATAAAAAAAATATTGTGGTATTTGGGTTCAAACCCAAACTCCATCATTCAATTGGACACCCATTACCACTGCGCCAAAGACATAGCCTTTATCAAGGGTGTCCAACTTTAAATATATATCCTTTAAATGTAGAATTTGACATATATACAACGTAATTTTCCGAAGAAGTATGCACTTTTGTCTGACATGTTGTATTGAAATCATGTGTACCATAACAAAAGGCTTGGGGGGTTGTATATATGTGTATATTTACTCTACTAAACACACCCCATATGTATTTAACTCCATTTATTATTGAGGCATTAACTGGAGTTGGGTGACCTTTTCCCAATTTTTGTTGGAATTCGTCAATTCCATGCACATGTGCCATACCAGGCGTGGCTCCACATACGCCTTCCTTCTTATATTTTTGGGGTAAGGTGTGGGGATCCCGCGCCTTAGCCCCTTTTCATTTTTTATTATCCTTTTGCAAGTTGGGTGACCTTTTCCTAATTTTTGTTGGAATTCGTCAACTTCATGCACAATTGTCACAATCAAATATAAATGTGTGGAAGGCGTGAAGAAACTATTGTTCCTTTGGAATGTAGAGCCCAAACATAAGCAACTTATGAATCAGAGTTAATAGTAATATGCTCCATAACCATAAATGATCTATCGAGAAGCAATATAAATTCAAATTAGTAGAAAAATAATATGTATGGCTAAAATCCCATTGGATTTTTGGAGCTGAAATTTCTCAGAATAATTAATGTGTTAACTAAGTAGACATTAAGAAATTTCCTATTAATATTATTAGTTGACTGGAATGTTTATTTCTTCTTTCCTCTACATAAACTAATTTGTTCATCAATTGATCTCACCCGATCCATACACTTTAGTTTTTCTATTCAGACAATTAATTGAATCTATGGAATCATCTTCTTCTTCTGCGAGTAATTCGCAATACTATCCTCGATGGAAGTACAATGTCTTTCTAAGTTTCAGAGGCGAAGATACCCGGAGAAATTTTACGAGTCACTTGTACCAAGGTTTGGAAAACAGGGGAATATTCACCTTTCTAGATGATAAAAGGCTAGAGAATGGCGATTCCATCCCAAAAGAACTCTTGAAAGCTATCGAAGAGTCTCAAGTTGCCCTTGTCATTTTCTCAAAGAATTATGCTACATCGAGGTGGTGCTTGAATGAATTAGTGAAGATCATGGAATGCAAGGAAGAAAATGGACAAATAGTCATACCGATCTTCTATGATGTGGATCCATCACATGTTCGATACCAAAGTGAGAACTTTGCAGAAGCATTTGCCAAACATGAATTAAGGTATAAGGATGATGTTGAGGGGATGAAAAAGGTGCACGGATGGAGGAATGCCCTAACTGCTGCTTCAAATCTAAAAGGATATGATATTCGCTACGGGTGAGTTAAAAACACATGAATTGAAATTGAAGGAATAATTTATGAAGACTACATACACATACTATTCTGTACATCAAAAATTAGTCAAAGAGAATTTTAAATAAATTTTTCATATTTTCTAAAAAGGAATGATAGTTGATTATATATTTCTATATGTAAGAAGGGATAGTTCCTACCAATTTTATTACTCGATGACATTGTTAGGAAGATAATATTTTGATTGATTCTTTTGGAGTTTGATTTACATGCATAGTCCTTTTTATCATAATTATGGACTTTATTGTGTAATATACTTCTTATTCTTGACTTTATTTTTTTACCTGTATATATCAATATTCTTATTTTTTGTAGGATTGAATCGGACTATATTCAGCATATTGTTGACCAAATTTCCGTATTATGCAAGGGTTCTTTATCTTATATAAAAAATCTTGTGGGAATAGATACTCATTTAAAGAATATAAGATCCCTACTAGCAGAGTTACAAATGAGTGGCGTTCTGATTGTGGGAATCTGGGGCATGCCGGGAGTAGGCAAAACGACAATAGCAAGAGCCATTTTTGATAGACTATCGTATCAATTTGAAGCTGTTTGTTTCCTTGCGGATATCAAAGAAAACAAATGTGGGATGCATTCCTTACAAAATATCCTTATGTCTGAATTGTTAAAGGAAAAAGATAATTGCATGAATAATAAGGAGGACGGGAGGAGCCTGCTGGCTCGTAGACTTCGTTTTAAGAAGGTTTTGGTTGTGCTTGATGACATAGATCACATAGACCAATTAGATTACCTAGCAGGGAAGCTTGATTGGTTTGGAAATGGTAGTAGGATTATTGCAACAACCAGAGATAAACACGTGATAGGGAAGAATAATGTACTGTATGAAGTACCTACGCTACATGACCATGATGCTATCAAGTTGTTTGAACGATATGCTTTCAAAGAACAAGTTTCAGATAAGTGTTTTAAGGAGTTAACGTTGGAGGTAGTAAGTCATGCTAA
>JAJOOI010015751.1:0-16968 GCA_029582585.1 Solanum bukasovii | reverse complement strand
CAGACCCTTTTGCCTAAATATAATAATAGATTGTCGATATACATTATACAAGATTAGGTGTGATGGATAATTTACCTGAATCATTCTCGTCCTTTTTCGTTGGTGGATTTTACCCTCAATTGGCTAGGGTTACAAATTTTATAAAACCTTCTTTAACTTATTCCAACTAATGGGTGGTCAACTGGTATCGGGTATTAAAAAAATTATGGACCTGTCCCATTAACCACCAATTAAATTAATTATTTTTAAAAAATACCTGTAAATTAAATAACTTAGTTAACCTAAAAGTTTAAAATTTATAGAAAGGTTCTTTTATGAAAGAGAGATTACTATTTCTAAAAATAACTTGATGGGTCATTATAGTTATATATTACATCTTAGTATATATACCTTGATATTCACATTTCTTGATTGAAGGCACAATTCTTATATGCGTGCGTGTATTGTGTATATGACATTAATGTACATGTATTGACATTATATGTGCACGTATATACAATATATCAATTTATATACATTGATACTCTAAGAACATTCATACAATATCGTATATGATATATTTTAAAATAAAATTTTGTTATGTTTTGAAGAAAAAACTTGTTATTACTGAAAAAATTTATTTTAAATGTCATAGATCCAATTTTGGGTATGTTAATATTTTGGAATCATGAAGCTCTATAACTTTAAAATAATATATTTTAAATAGGCTTACTAAGATTTTTGGTGAAGTTGAAATAACAAAACTGACACTGTATAAAATTAAGTGAAAGATAAATAATTTTATAGTTAAATTAATGATTTTACTACAATAATACAAAATTTTAATGACCATTATGAAATTAACCCAAAAATATTTCTTCGCACAAATTATTATTTTTTCTTTAGTGATGTATCTATAAAAAAATTAATTAAATATTTAGCTCAAAGCTCTTTTATTGAATGAAAGTCTTAATACAAAAATTGACAAAAAAGCCCAAAATTAAATAAAGAGATCGACCACCATATGGCCCAGTCCAAAAAATGCCCTTAATTCCTTATAACCTCTTACCCTTCTATCATTTAGGGTTTCAAAATTGATCTTCATCCTTTTCGCCTTCATGTCGCCGCTAGGAGCTCTGGTGAACTTAAATTTCCTATTTTAGTTGTTATGGGCATCAACACCTTCATTTTGTCCATCAGTATCCTCTTGTTCCTCAGCTTACCAAGGTAAACATCTTCCTCTATTCTTTGTTCCTTCTGCTTTGGTTTTGCTAGCTGCTGATCTTTCTTCTTTGTTAGGCGTATTCTGGTGGATGCCATGGCTTCCATACGCGATTTTAAAGAGGAGCTTAGTCTTGAGCTGTGATATATGTATAATTGTCTTGTTTCTAATTATAATTATTTCGTATAATTTTACCTCATTTCCCCTTCCCCCTTTCATCTCTCGTCTCTTCATCTATGGTTTATACCCTTTGGTCTTTTTAATTATATCGATGTCTTAGAGCTAGTAAACAAAAAATTCTAGCTTCCTTTCACTTCTCACTTTTTCATCGCCGATGTCAACTTTTATCAATTTGTAAACTTTTTTTATGTTCGTCAAGAATGAAATCGGCTAGAGCACACCGTCCTCATCAGTGAATCATGGCCTCTCCCCCGTCGTCCTCTTTTTTCAGAAGACTTTCAGACATATCCCCTGCACCGGACCTTGGAGAGTAAGTGCAGCAAGTGAGCCGTAGCTGCTGGAAAGCTTCGAAGCCGTAGCTTCCTGATTTTTCCATCCACAACAAATCGAATGAAATCTGGAAAAAAAGAAAAGCACAAATCTCACACGTCCTTGATTCATATCAAGTCCGAAAAATGGATTGCATATATGCATTGTTTCTACATCCTGCAAAAGTCATTGATCTTCAGATTATCTCGTATCAATTGACAGGTATCAAAAATTACTTTATAAACTTTAGATCTATAATAGTTGTCTTGTTCAATTAAAATAATTTTGGGTTATAATTCATTTAAAAGTAAATTTTATTTAAAAAATTATGTGAAATTACTTAGAAAAATAGGTTTAGTGCGATTATTTCTTTTTGGACAATGAATTATATAGCTTAAGAACTATAAGGAGGATAACATATACCTCAAATGTACATGTTGTTTGAAAAAATCTACTTGAAAGATTTGATAATGTAGATGGTTTCTAAATAGTTAATTTACATAAAAAAAAATAACTATATTGGCACTATTTTGTAAATTTGATATATCGTGAAAGAAATCAAATATAATAAATTAATTGTCATGAGAGAAAGAATCTATCAAAGACTTGTCACAATCAAAATCACTACTGAGGATCAACCTACTAGTGTTTTTATCAAAAGACTCATCAGATTGCAATATAAGTATTTGAGCTCATATTAAGTGTCCTTCACATATGTATATCATAATTAACCTCAGAGGATTTACCTAAATAAAAAAATTATTAAGGTTATTTTATTTGTCTATATATATATATATATATGTATATGAATCCAGATTAAGTGTTTTCTTTTTTCAATCACATTATCTTCATAATTTTTGTCTTAAAGTTTTCCTTTAAGCATTTGATAGTGAATTAATTATAAATACATTGTTTAAACTGAGAATTTGGTGATCCTAGTATTGTTTTTGTCCTTAAAACCATACTTGGATTGTTGAACTGACGTTTATGTATTAGTTTCTTTGATTCTTATAATATTATTTAACAAATTAATGTAACTAAGAAGTGGGTGCACTCTTATATTAATTTATTCTAAAAATATCATGTTAAGATATTAAATATTCTTAAAATATCATGTTAATATATTAATTATTCTTAAAAAAATCTTTAAATGTGAAGATGCTTGTCTTTAACTGAGTGTTTAAAATTTTATACTAGAATATGGATAAGCAAAATAAAGTAGATAGTGGAAATGCAATAATCGTCGTTCCATTATCGTGTATTGCAATACACGATATGGGAACTGCCATTATTGCATCTCCACCATCTATTTTGTTTTGCTTATCCATATTCTAGTACAAAAAGTGAAACACTTAGTTAAAAAGAAGCATCTTCACATTTAAAGAAAACACAGGTAGAAAGGGTCATACTTTTTAGATGATATCTTAATGCTTTTAGAATAGACTAGTGGATCCACTTAGTAGCAGGTTCTATACCCCAACATAGTATAGGATGGCCCTAGCAGTGTGAGGCAAGACGTTGTATCATCACATAACTCATAGTGATGGTTGTCGGTTAGAGAATCTCCAACAGAGTTACTTGTATTTTCATATACAAAACTAAGTTACTATTGTGTTTTTCAATACAATGAGTTGTTATCTACATGTTTTAAAGCTTTTCATTATACTGCATCTTTATTACTGCTTTATATTGAAAAGAGTTGAGTTGAGATGAGGTAAGTTTCTTCAGTTCCATTTTCAAGTTTATGTCTTGTTTTAGATTTCCTCTCTCATGCTTGTGCATTCCATGTACTGACGTCATTTGGTTTGCTTCTTTTATGATGTAGATACAGGTAATCCAAATCAGGATCCAGCGCTTCGTTGATCTAGTTGAGCTTCAGAGTTGTTGGTTGATGAGTCCACAAATTGGACTCATTTAGGGCTATGTTTTAATAGAAATAGTGTCCTCAAATGCTTATTTTATCTCAATATCTGATGAAAACCCTTAAGTTTCAGGTATTTGAAGTTTGAAAGAAAGCATGGACACTACGTCGCAAAAAGGAACGAAAAGGCTGAAAAGAACGAAGAAATGATGGCTTGAGGATCGCTGAGTCCACTTGGCGAGTCGTCGAAGAGACTTACTTCGCCTTTTGTTCCAGTATAATGAACCCTGATAAAAAATATCAAGTCACCGGAAAAAGGGAGCAGTCGTCGCATCGCAGAGCAGTTCCGCGAAGTAGTACCATGCCGCCCAATGACCCAGAGCACGACGAGGCTAAAGGCTGGTGCAAGATGGCGATGAACTACACCAAAGGGCGATTCGCCGAGTTGATCGGCGCTTCCGACTAATGACGCCGAACGATCCGTTGCTGCATAAATCTGTGAAAACTATAAATACTAGTTAGAGTTTTTGTTTTAGTGTGGAAAAATTATTATAATTTTCACTTAGAATCAAACAATTGTGATAGTTTGCATATAGAACATTACTTTTTGATATTTTTGCTCTAAGTTTGAGAGGGGTTTGAAGACTTGAAGAAGAAGAGGGTTTCATCTCCAAGGATTCAGATTTAGGTCTCTTGGATTCTGCATTTTTGTCCCGTAACAAGACTTAAATCTTCATACCCATTTGAATGAAACTCATTTAGGTATAAATTTCTATCTCTTGATGTGTGGCTAAAAACCCCAATTATTGGGGTGTGATTTAGCGAATATGGGTTAAGATAATTGTTGGATCTTTCTTGTTGATAGATTATTCGTAGATTAAATGTGATTTCGTTTAGTGGTTGTGGATGAATTTAATGAATTTGTAGTTGCAAATACAAGTTTATTTATATATTTTTGGCCTGCTCGAGAGAGAGTGGTCGTAAAACTAAAACCACTAGATTGATGGCCGATGTGAGTGGGTCGACATGAGGTTAAGTTCGAGAGAGTGAACCCTTGTCCCATGTCCACACACTCAGCCCGAGGAAGTGAGTGGGTTAAGGCGTAGGCTGGTATTCATGCGGCAAGTTGGTGTTCGAGAGGAACGCATTTGAAACGGGGTAAGTTGCTCGAGAGAGAGAGCGTATCCCCCTTAAAGTTTAGCCTAGTCACAATTATTCTATGAATCTTCTATCGAAAGCATGTACCCAATAATCTAGCTTAACCCGTATTCCCGTCACATCCCAAGAATTCCCTCTCGTTGCTTAGAAATCCTTGTTTGTTTTGTTGTTTTTACTTACTAGTGACAAAAACCCCCCATTGTTAATTGACACTTTTGTGTCCCCCTTTAATTTACAAAGTTTTTACTCGTTAATGTCTTTTGCTACGACTAGTTAGAACTAAATTTTATTTTCCTATATATTCTCAAAACCACTCTCTTCGGACTATCCTTACTAAATTATTGTGCGATCGTAGACACTTGCATTGGAAATTGTGTCTTGATTACGCAAACATCACTAGTGCGCCTCATTGCTTCCAGAGGACCCTTTTTATTTGCTTTATCATTCTAGGTTGTTAGGATATCGTTTGTCTTTTCCCGACATCCATCTCAGCTATTAGAGACTTCATAGACAATTAGATATTGTTAGTTCATGAGTTTTTTCATTTTCATTAAATTATGTTGAAACTTGAGTTGCCACTTTGGCTAGTTGAATGTTTCCTTATAAAACATTTTAGGTTATCTTTTAGTTACAATTTACTTTTTAAAGTGCTTTTATTATAAGTAAGTCTTCCGCTAAGATTTAAGCCAGGCCAAGGGTTTACTTGGGGCCAGCAACAGTTCTCGAGTGCCGACCACGTCCAGGGTGTAGGTACGGGGCGTGCCAAAAATTGTCAAGATGATATGAAGTGGTATATATACACATGTGTCATTTTATAATTATTTTTAAAATTACGTGTCAGGCGTTTGGGATACATGCACAACTAAAGGGTAAAAAAAGTGTATAAAATATTGATTTTTGATGGGTTTAGGGGTCCAGATGACAAATGGATAAGTAGAAGTGTTCACAATACAAACTCATACTAAGACAAGAGTCCACCAGACCCTTTTGCCTAAATATAATAGATTGTCGATATACATTATACAAGATTAGGTGTGATGGATGATTTACCTGAATCATTCTCGTCCTTTTTCGTTGGTGGATTTTAGCCTCAATTGGCTTGGGTTACAAATTTTATAAAACCTTCTTTAACTAATTCCAACAAATGGGTCAACTGGTATAGAGTATTAAAAAAATTATGGACCTGTCCCATTAACCACCAATTAAATTAATTATTTTTAAAAAATACCTGTAAATTAAATAACTTAGTTAACCTAATAGTTTAAAATTTATAGAAAGGGTCTTTTATGAAAGAGAGAGTAGTATTTCTAAAAATAACCTGACGGGTCATTATAGTTATATATTACATCTTAGTATATATACCTTGATATTCACACTTCTTGATTGAAGGCACAATTCTTATACGCGTGCGTGTATTGTGTATATGACATTAATGTACATGTATAGACATGATATGTGCACATATATACAATATATTAATTTATATATATTGATACTCTAAGCACATTCATACAATATCGTATATGTTATATTTTAAAAGAAAATTTTGTTATGTTTTGAAAAAAAACTTGTTATTACTGAAATATTTTATTTTAAATTTCATAGATCCAATTTTGGGTATGTTAATATTTTGTGGTCATGAAGCTCTATTAATTTAAAATAATATATTTTAAATAGGCTAACTACGATTTTCGGTGAAGTTGAAATAACAAAACTGACACTGTATAAAATTAAGTGAAAGTTAAATGATTTTATAGTTAAATTAATGATTTTACTACAATTATACAAAATTTTAATGACCTATATGAAATTAACCCAAAAATATTTCTTCGCACAAATTATTTCTTCTTCTTTAGTGATATATCTATAAAAAAAAAATTAATTAAATATTGAGCTCCAACCTCTTTTATTGAATGAAAGTCTTAATACAAAAATGGACAAAAAAGCCCAAAATTAAATAAAGTGATCGACCACCGTATGGCCCAGTCCAAAAAATGCCCTTAATTCCTTATAACCTCTTACTCTTCTATCATTTAGGGTTTCAAAATTGATCTTCATCCTTTTCGCTTTCATGTTGCCTCTATTGCCATTATTGCATCTCCACCATCTATTTTGTTTTGCTTATCCATATTCTAGTACAAAATGTGAAACACTTAGTTAAAAAGAAGGATCTTCGCATTTAAAGAAAACACAGGTAGAAAGGGTCATAATTTTTAGATGATATCTTAATGCTTTTAGCATAGACTAGTGGATCCACTTAGTAGCAGGTTCTAAACCCCAGCAAAGTATAGGATGGCCCTAGCAGCGTGAGGCAAGACGTTGTATCATCACATAACTCATACTGATGGTTGTCGGTTAGAGAATCTCCAACAGAGTTACTTGTATTTTCATATACAAAACAAAGTTACTATTGTGTTTTTCAATACAATGAGTTGTTATCTACATGTTTTAAAGCTTTTCATTATACTGCATCTTTATTACTGCTTTATATTGAAAAGAGTTGAGTTGAGATGAGGTAAGTTTCTTCAGTTCCATTTTCAAGTTTATATATAGTTTAAGATTTCCCCTCGCATGCTCGTACATTCCATGTACTGACGTCATTTGGTTTGCATCTTTTATGATGTAGATACAGGTAATCCAAATCAGGATCCAACGCTTCGTTGAGCTAGTTGAGCTTTAGAGTTGTTGGTTGATGACTCCACAAATTGGACTCATTTAGGGCTATGTTTTAATAGAAATAGTGTCCTCAAATGCTTATTCTATCTCAATATCTGATGAAATCTCTTAAGTTTCAGGTATTTAAAGTTTGAAGGAAAGCATGGACACTACGTTGCAAAGAGGAACGAGAAGGCTGAAAAGAACGAAGAAATGATGGCTTGAGGATCGCTGAGTCCACTTGGCGAGTCGTCAAAGGGACTTACTTCACCTTTAATTGCAGTGTGATGAACCCCAAAGAAAAGGATCAAGTCGGCTGAAAAAGGGTGTAGTCGCCGCATCGTCGAGCAGTTCCGCGAAGCAGTACCATGCCGCCCAATGACCCATAGCACGACGTGGCTGAAGGTTGGTGCAAGACGGCGATGAACTACACCAAAGGGCAATTTGCCGAGTTGATCGGCGATTCCGACTAATGACGCCAAATGATCCGTTGCTGCACAAATCTGTGAAAACTATAAATACTAGTTAGAGTTTTAGTTTTAGTGTGGAACAATTATTATAATTTTCACTTAGAATTGACCAATTGGGATAGTTTCCATATAGAACAGTACCTTTTGATATTTTTGCTCTAAGTTTGAGAGGGTTTTGAAGACTTGAAGAAGAAGAGGGTTTCACCTCCAAGGATTTGGATTTGGGTCTTGGATTCTTCATTCTTGGCCAGTAACAAGACTTAAATCTTCATACCCATTTGAATGCAAGGTCATTAAGGTATAAATTTCTATCTCATGATATGTGGCTAAAAACCCCAATTCTTGGGGTGTGATTTAGCGAATATGGGTTAAGATAATTGTTGGGTCTTGCTTGTTGATAGATTATTCGTAGATTAAATGTGATTTCATTTAGTGGTTGTAGATGAATTTAATGAATTTGTAGTTGCAAATACAAGTTTATTTATATATTTTTGGCTTGCTCGAGAGAGAGGTCGTAGAACTAAAACCAATAGATTGATGGCCGATGTGAGTTGGTCGACATGAAGTTAAGCTCAAGAGAGTGAACCCTAGTCCCATGTCCACACACTCAGCTCGAGAGAGTGAGTGGGTTAAGGCGTAGGCTGGTATTCATGCGGCATGTGGGTGTCCTAGAGGAATGCATTTGAAACGTGGTAAGTTGCTCGAGAGAGAGAGAGCGTATCCCCCTTAAAGTTTATCCTAGTCACAATTATTCTATGAATCTTCTATCGAAAGCATGTACCCAATAATCTAGCTTAACCCGTATTCCCGTCCCATCCCAAGAATCCCCTCTCATTGCTTAGAAATCTTTCTTTATTTTGTTGTTTTTACTTACTAGTGACAAAAAAACCCCCATTGTTAATTAACACTTTTGTGTCCTCCTTTAATTTACAATGTTTTTACTCGTTAATGTGTTTTGCTATGACTAGTTAGAACTAAATTTTATTTTTCTATATAGTCTAAAAACCACTCTTTTCGGACGATCCCAACCCTTGGTTGGGTTACTAAACTATTGTACGATCGTAGACACTTTCATAGGAAGTTGTGTCTTGATTACAGAAACATCACTGGTGCACCTCATTGCTTCCAGAGGACCCCTTTTATTTTCTTTATCATTCTAGGTTGTTAGGATATCGTTGGTCTTTTCCCGACATCCATCTCAGCTATTAGAGACTTCATAGACAATTAGATATTGTTAGTTCATGAGTTTTTTCATTTTCATTAAATTATGTTGAGACTTGAGTTGCCACTTTGTCTAGTTGAATGTTTCCTTATAAAACATTTTAGGTTATCTTTTTGTTACAATTTACTTTTTAAAGTGCTTTTATTATAAGTAAGTCTTCCGCTAAGATTTAAGCCAGGCCAAGGGTTCACTTGGGGCCAGCAACAGTTCTCGAGTACCGACCACTTCCAGGGTGTAGGTTCGGGGAGTGCCAAAAAATGTCAAGATGATATGAAGTGGTATATATACACATGTGTCATTTTATAATTAATTTTAAAATTACGTGTCAGGCGTTTGTGATACATGCACAACTAAAGGGTAAAAAAAGTGTATAAAATGTTGATTTTAGATGGATTCAGGGGTCGAGATGAAAAATGGATAAGTAGAAGGGTTCACAATACAAACTCATACAAAGACAAGAGTCCACCAGACCCTTTTGCCTAAATATAATAATAGATTGTTGATATACATTATACAAGATTAGGTGTGATGGATGATTTACCTGAATCATGCTCGTCCTTTTTCGTTAGTGGATTTTAGCCTCAATTGGCTTGGGTTACAAATTTTATAAAACCTTCTTTAACTTATTCCAACAATTGGGTCAACTGGTAAAGGGTATTAAAAAAATTATATACCTGCACCATTAACCACCAATTAAATTAGTTATTTTTAAAAAATACTTGTAAATTATATAACGTAGTTAACCTAATAGTTTAAAATTTATAGAAAGGGTCTTTTATGAAAGAGAGAGTACTATTTCTAAAAATAACCTGATGGGTCATTATAGTTATATATTACATCTTAGTATATATACCTTGATATTCACATTTCTTAATTGAAGGCACAATTCTTATACGTGTGTGTGTATTGTGTATATGACATTAATGTACATGTATAGACATTATATGTGCACGTATATACAATATATCAATTTATATACATTGATACTCTTAGCACGTTCATACAATATCGTATATGTTATATTTTAAAAGAAAATTTTGTTATGTTTCGAAAAAAAACTTGTTATTACTGAAAAATTTTATTTTAAATTTCATAGATCCAATTTTGGGTATGTTAATATTTTGTGGTCATGAAGCTCTATTACTTTAAAATAATATATTTTAAATAGGTTAACTATGATTTTCGGTGAAGTTGAAATAACAAAACTGACACTGTATAAAATTAAGTGAAAGTTTAATGATTTTATAGTTAAATTAATGATTTTACTACAATTATACAAAGTTTTAATGACCTTTATGAAATCAACCCAAAAATATTTATTAGCACAAAATATTTTTTCTTCTTTAGTGATATATCTGTATAAAAAAATTAATTAAATATTGAGCTCTAAGGTCTTTTCTTGAATGAAAGTCTTAATACAAAAATTGACAAAAAAGCCCAAAATTAAATAAAGTGGCCGACCACCGTATGGCCCAGTCCAAAAAATGCCCCCAATTCCTTATAACCTCTTACCCTTCTATAATTTAGGGTTTCAAAATTGATCTTCATCCTTTTCTCCTTCATGTCGCCGCTAGGAGCTCTGGTGAACTTAAATTTCCTATTTTAGTTGTTATGGGCATCAACACCTTCATTTTGTCCATAACTATCCTCTTGTTTCTCAGCTTACCAAGGTAAACGTCTTACTCTATTCTTTGTTCCTTCTGCTTTGGTTTGTTAGCTGATGATCTTTCTTGTTTGTTAGGCGTATTCCGGTGGATGCCATTGCTTCCATACGCGATTTTAAAGAGGAGCTTAGTCTTGAGCTGTGATATATGTATAATTGTTTTGTTTCTAATTATAATTATTTCGTATAATTTTTTCCTCATTTCCCCCTCCCCCGTTCATCTCCCGTCTCTTCATCTAGGGTTTATACCCTTTGGTCTTCTTAATTATATCGATGTCTTAGAGCTATTAAACAAAAAATTCTAGCTTACTTTCACATCTCACTTTTTCATCGCCGATGTTAAATTTTATAAATTTGTGAATTTTTTTTATGTTCATCAAGAATCAAATCAGCTTGAGCACACTGTCCTCATCAGTGAAGCATGGCCTCTCCCCCGTCGTCCTTTTTTTTCACAGGACTTACGGACATGTCCCTTGCACCGGACCTTGGGGAAAAAGTGCAGCAAGTGAGCCGCAGCTGCTGGAAAGCTTCGTAGCCGTAGCTTCCTGATTTTTCCATCCACAACAAATCGAACGAAACCTGGAAAAAAAGAAGAGAACAAATCTCGCACGTCATTGATTCATTTCAAGTCCCAAAAATGGATTGCATTTATGCTTTGTTTCTACATCCTGCAAAGTTCATTGATCTTCAAATTATCTCGTATCAATTGACAGGTATCAAAAATTACTTTATAAACTTTAGATCTATAATAGTTGTCTTGTTCAATTAAAATAATTTTGGGTTATAATTCATTTAAAATTAAATTTTATTTCAAAAATTATGTGAAATTACTTTGAAAAATAGGTTTAGTGCGATTATTTCTTTTTGGAAAATGAATTATATAGCTTAAGAACTTTTAGGGGGATAACATATACCTCAAATGTACATGTTGTTTGAAAAAATCTACTTGAAAGATTTGATAATGTAGACGGTTTCTGAATAGTTAATTTATATGTCTGAAAAGCCGCACTAAGTAGAGTCCTTTTCAAGGGTGTGAAGTGCACCACATCTAATGATAGGGAGTCTACGAGGTGTTTTAGGAAAACTTCACTCTCTTTGTTATTCTTATCGTGCATTGGTATGATCTCCTTTCTAATCCGTCGTTATGCGCTTAAGATCATGCCTCCCCGTAGAGCTAACGCCAGGAATGCGAATGCCAGGAATGCTAACGCAATTCCTCTAGTCCCAGACCATGAGGTTAAGAATGAAAAGTTTCAGAATGCGATCCAACAATTGGCTCAGAGTTTGACCAACAAGAACAATCAGCAGGTTCCAGTTCCTACTAATAAAAATGGTGGATCAGTGGCAGCTAGAATTTGAGATTTCTATGGATGATCCGCCTGAGTTTTAGGGTCAGAAGTTGGTGACGACCTACAAAATTTCAATGATGAGCTTAAGAAAATCTTTGGAGTGATGCAAGTGACTGGTAATGGTAGGGTTAAGTTGGCATCCTACCAGCGTAATGTGGTGGCTCACATATGGTTCACTCAGTGGAAAGACAACAGGGGCTACTTTGTCTTTTGTAACTCCTTACATAGCAGTCCAATTCAGTGTTAGCCCAGAAACTCTTTCAGAACCCTTCTCAGTTTCTACTCCAGTCGGTGACCTAGTTATAGCTAGACGGGTATACAGAAATTGCCCTATCACAGTCTCTCAGAAAGTCACCTCAGTAGATCTTGTAGAGTTAGAAATGGTAGATTTCGATGTCATTCTAGGCATGGATTGGTTACATTCCTGTTATGCCTCAGTCGTTTGTAGAACTAGGATTGTTCGTTTTCAGTTTCCAAACAAACCAATTTTAGAATGGAAGGGTAGTAGCTTAGCGCCTATGGGTCGATTCATTTCTTACCTTAAGGCCAGAAAGATGATCTCTAATGGCTATCTCTATCATATAGTTTGGGTTAAGGATTTTAGTTCTGAATCCCCAACTCTTGAGTCAGTCCTTATAGTTAATGAGTTTCCAGAAGTGTTTCCAAAAGATCTTCCCGGAGTTCCTCACGAAAGGGAAATCGACTTTGGAACTAATCTCCTTCCAGATACCCATCATATCTCTATTCCTCCTTACAGAATGGCTCCAGCTGAGCTTAAGGAATGGAAAGAGCAGCTGAAAGACCTTCTAGATAAGGGCTTCATCAGACCTAGTATTTCTCCATGGGGTGCACCAGTGTTATTCGTAAAGAACAAAGATGGTTCTCTCAGAATGCGCATTGAATATAGGCAGTTGAACAAAGTCACAATCAAGAATAAGTATCCCATCCCCAGAATTGATGACTTGTTCGACCAACTTCAGGGTGCTAGTCATTTCTCAAAAATAGACCTCAGATCATGTTATCATCAGCTTAGATTCAGAGATAGTGACATTCTAAAGACAGCCTTCAGAACTCGATATGGTCATTATGAATTTGTAGTTATGTCAATTGGACAAACCAATGCTCCTGCAGCTTTCATGGATTTGATGAAAAGAGTGTTCAAGCAGTACTTAGACTTGTTCGTTATCGTCTTTATTGATGATATCCTCATTTACTCTAGGAATAAGGAAGAACATGCGAGTCATTTGAGAGTTGTTCTGCAAACTCTCAAAGATCGCCAATTATTTGCAAAATTTAACAAGTGCGAGTTTTGGTTACAATCAGTTGCTTTCCTTGGGCATATTGTGTCTAGTTAAGGAATTCGAGTAGATTCCCAGAAGATAGAAGCAGTGAAACAATGGCCCAGACCTACCTCTGCTACAGATATCAGAAGTTTCTTAGGTCTAGCGGGCTATTACAGACGGTTCGTGGAAGGATTTTCATCCATAGCCTCACCATTGACTAGGTTGACTCAGAAGATGGTCAAGTTTCGATAGTCAAATGATTGTGAGAAAAGCTTCGCAGAACTGAAAACTAGGTTGACTACAGCTCATGTCTTGACTCTACCAGAGGGTTCAGATGGTTATGTGATCTATTATGATGCATCCAGGGTCGGCCTAGATTGTGTATTGATGCAGCGAGGTAAGGTTATAGCTTATGCTTCTAGACAGCTTAAGGTACATGAGAAGAATTATCCGACTCATGACCCCGAGCTTGCAGCAGTGGTGTTTGCACTCAAGATTTGGAGACACTACTTGTATGGTGTTCATGTAGATGTGTTCACAGACCATAAGAGCCTCCAGTATGTATTCACCCAGAAAGAGTTGAATCTTCGCCAGAGAAGGTGGCTTGAGTTCCTCAAAGATTATGATATGAACGTGCATTACCATCCGGGTAAGGTGAATGTAGTAGCAGATGCTCTTAGCAAATTATCAATGGGTAGGTAGCGCATGTTGAGGAAGAAAGAAAAGAGCTAGCAAAGGATGTTCACAGACTTGCTCGCCTAGGAGTTTGCCTTATGAGCATATCATATGGTGGTGTAACGGTTCAGAATGGGGCAGAATCTTCTTTGGTAGTAGAGGTTAAGGAAAACCAAGACAGTGATCCAATCTTGCTTGAACTTAAGGGTGCAGTCCACAATCAGAGAGTGGAGATTTTCTCCTAAGGGGGAGATGGTGTGCTTCGCTACCAGAGTCGATTATGTGTTCCTAATATGGGCGAGTTAAGACAACATATCCTTGCAGAGGCCCATAACTCCAGATATTCTATCCATCCAGGCGCCACTAAGATGTACCGCGATCTGCGGGAAGTCTATTGGTGGAATGGTATGAAAAGAGATATAGCAGGCTTTGTGGCTAAGTGCCCCAATTGCCAGCAGGTCAAAGTAGAACATCAAAAACTATGAGGCATGACTCAAGAGATTGACATTCCTACTTGGAAGTGGGAAGTGATCAACATGGACTTCATCACAGGTTTACCTCGTACTCGCAGACAGCATGACTCCATTTGGGTGATTGTTGATAGGGTTACTAAGTCTTCTCGCTTTTTGGCGGTCAAGACTACAGATTCGGCGGAGGATTACGCCAAGATTTACATTAATGAGATTGTGAGGTTGCATGGGGTTCCTTTGTCTATCATCTCAGATAGAGGTCCTCAGTTTACCTCTCATTTCTGGAAGTCATTTCAGAAGGGTCTTGGTACTTAGGTTAACCTTAGCACAACATTTCATCCACAGTCGGATGGTCAGGCAGAGCGTACCATTCAGACCTTAGAGGACATGTTGAGAGATTGTGTGATCGACTTCAAGGGTAGTTGGGATGAATACCTTCCTCTCATTGAGTTCGCCTACAACAATAGTTACCATTCCAGCATTGAGATGGCCCCTTATGAGGCATTGTATGGGCGTATATGTAGATCTCCAGTTGGTTGGTTTGAAGTAGGTGAAGCAGCCTTGATAGGACCAAATTCAGTCCTTGATGCTATGGAGAAAGTGCAACTCATTAGAGATAGACTTAAGACTGTCCAGAGTCGTCAGAAGTCTTATGCATATGTGAGAAGAAGGGAACAGGAGTTCCAATTTGATGATTGGGTTTTCTTGAAAGTGTCACCTATGAAGGGGGTGATGAGATTTGGCATGAAAGGGAAGCTTAGTCCCAGATATGTAGGCCCTTACCGGATCTTGAAAAGGATTGGTAAAGTGGCTTATAAGTTAGAGTTTCCAGCAGACTTAGCAGCAGTGCATCCCGTCGTTCACATTTCACTTTTGAAAAAGTGTGTGGGTGATCCAGCATCCGTAGTGCCATTAGAGACTGTGGCTATAAAAGATAGTCTTTCTTATGAGGATGTACCAGTTGAGATTCTTGATCGTCAAGTTAGAAGGTTGAGAAACAAAGAAGTAGATTCGGTCAAGGTTTGGTGGAGGAGTCAGTCCGTAGAGGGAGCTACTTGGGAAGAAGAAGCAGCCATGAAAGCCAAGTATCCTCACCTCTTTCCTTCTGATTTCACTCAAGCTTGACGTAATAGTTCCTCTTCAGTTTTTCAGTCATTCATGCGTAAATTCAGTCTTAGAATCATGTTCCTTCAGTTTGTACTTGCATTTTCAGCGTATTTGCATGTTCTTGGAACTCAGTACAGTCAGAAATTTAGTTCTCAGTATTTAGTGGTAGGGATTGTAGCCCTCTCCCTCCATTTCAGCTAGTTTAGTCGTCATTCGAGGACGAATGGTCCCAAGGGGGAGAAAATGTAACACCCCGTATCCGAAACAGACCAAAAATACATATTTTGAGAAGTTGCAGATGCAACCCACGGTTGCCATCCACGGACCGTAGGTCAGAACACGGCCCGTGCTGGTGGTCCGTGGTTCACCATTGCAACCCTTCCCCAACCCAGCTCAGAAAATTGGCTAAGTCTCGACCCACGGACAGACCACAGTCCGTAGGTCAGACCACGGTCCGTGGTCTATGTCCGTGGATCAAGACTCCTTTACCCAGCCTCTGACATGAACTACGGTCGACCATCATGGACCATCATTCGATCCACGGTCCGTAGGTATGACCGTAGATGAGGGTCAGCACTCAGTTAGGGGAGAATTGTTGAGTGGGTCAACTTCAGATGGTCATAAATCTTAGCACAAAAGTAAATATGTGTCCCATAACCTATGCTATGATAGATAATTGAATCCTCTTTCCAACGCCACCGAGTTTTCTAAAATCCGACCTCCGAATAAAAAGTTATGCTTGTTTTAGTGAAGCCCTGTCAGGCAGTGTTGATCGACGACCCCAATCTACGGACCGTAGATTGACCTACGGCCCGTAGGTCCCGTCCGTCGATCACTCCGACAGCAATTAAGTCAGGGGTCTTTTGGTCTATTCCTATTTCTTTGGACCCTTAAGCTACATCGTTTAGACCCTAAATTATGAGGTTTTAGTCAGTTTATGCCTAGAAACATAACCAGAACTTACCTAAGTCAGATCATTAATCAAAACATAGAAAATTAGAGCGTAAGAGGAGAAGAGAAGTCAAGAACCCTAGTTCAAGAACGCAGCAAGTTTCCTTTAGTTTCATCCCCGAATTCAAAAGATTTCTCCGTGGAATTCGTCACCAAGTATGTGGGATTTCACTAGTGGGTTCCTTTCACCCATTAGGTCCCTAGTTTTCTAGGGTTTCTTGAATGTTAGAATTATTGGGTTCTTAGCTGTTAGAATGATCCAAATCAGATTAGTATGTTAATATTCAGTTTATTGCATGAATTCCAGAACCCTAGTTATGTATTTCTTTAGTTCTTGAATTACACATGCTAGGTCAGATATTTCAGTTATTCAGTTATACATGCCTCAGTTATTAATGCATCAATATCAGTTTA
>JAJOOI010015750.1:0-17490 GCA_029582585.1 Solanum bukasovii | reverse complement strand
CATGGCATTGAGTTATTCTGTTGAGTAGGTTTCCGCTGAGTTAAGAAAGCCAGGCCAAGGGTTCGCTTGGGGCCAGCAATGGTCTCCGAGTGCCGGTCCCGCCCAGGGTGTAGGCTCGGGGCGTGACATTAACTTGCTTGAAACATTATATCAAAGTCATTCACAATTATTTACTTTCAATTAGTGCATAATTATTAGTAGATAAGCAATAAATCATCAACTCTTGAAAAGGTTACTTTTTACTTTTAGTTGTAGAATTAAGTGAATATAATTTGATCATAAGTCCCTAGGGAACGATAACTCGTTTCTTTAAGAATCTTTATTACTTGCGCGACCACGTACACTTGCATGTATATTGGGGAGCAACATATTGCATTGAGAAAACCTCGTCCAGGTGTACGTGGCAAGAAAAGAGACAAGATGCCCTTGGGACTCAGGAAGAGGAAGAGAAAATAGTACAATCGGATCTCAAGCCAATGACTAGGACAAGAAGACAAGAGGAGACAAGGTGTTAGGAGATTCAGTTGTGCGGACGAGCCTCATATGGATCTGAGCTCTATAGGAATATCGGCTGACATAATTAATTGGCACCACCACCTGGTCCTATATAATGTGAAAACAACACGAGAACATGAAGCATGTAAAGGAATGGCAGCTGGACCTAGCTCAACCCCAAAAGGCTAGCTCATGAGGGGGGATTGTTCAGGTTCATATAAGTAGATCACAAGTTCATTCTCCAACCAATATGGGATCTAGCCCACTCTAACTAAACCACATAAGTATCGTGAAAATCCAAGTAGATTAGGGATCGAGACAATAATAGTTCCAAGTATATAGGAAATTCACCTTGTCCAAATCACTCCTATTTCTTCTTCTACTTCTTCTCTTGATCATCCAATTTCTATATTTAGTGAGAGATTGCAACATCATTACTTCAAGATATCATCCAGCATTATTTATTTTTTTAAGTTGTTGATGTTAATAAGATTGAGGATTGCAGTGTTTCTTTGCCGCATATACCAGAGTCAAAGGAACATTTCCCAACTCAATCTCATTAACATCTTCAACTAATTCTTTATATTACTGTAGACCATATACGGAGTCCATATTCCAATCCCACAAACGATGTGGGACTCCAACAATAATGTTGCAATCTTTGCAAATCATTGATTACTATATATGTCAGGAAATTCTCGAATACACTTTCCTCCTCAGTCAGTACTTGCTTCTTTCTAGATCTACAAGAAAGGCTAGAGCATAAAAGGAAAGTTTTGTTCTTGATAATATATGGAACTTATGTTTTAAATTTCAGCTTATTTGGCGTATATTTGAGTGTTAGAATTTGAAGAACAAAAAGACATTCAGACAAACATGTCTGAAATTTTAGCTCATTTTTACATGCATTTCAACCATACATGACAAGCACATATATACATGAAAACTAAAAATCTATATGATTTAAATTTGGCAAAATACATAAATTTGCACTTTAATTTGGTCTCAACTGAAATCTATGACCTCCAACTTTAAATGTGCACAAGGAGGCACTTAAATTTGTATAAAACTGAACAAGTAGACATATGTATAATACGTGAATAATACAACAGGACATCACATAGAAATAATTTGGTTGTGTAGGATGCATATGTCTACTTGTTCAACTTTATACTAGTTTAATGTCTATTTGTGCACACCAAAAATTCGGAGGCATAAATACAAATTGAAGTCAATAAAAAGGAACATTTTTCTATTATGCCTTTACATTTTAATCACAGTTTACCTATCCTTAAAAAAATGTTTAAGTTAGCATAAGTCAGTTAGACAAAACTTTAGCAAAACAATATTCAATCAGAAATGTCCGAAGTAGGCCTTGGAAAATCATATAAAACCTCAAGCAAAGTGGTATGATGTTTGATTTTTACAAGGTCACAATTCAAAAAAAGAATGTGTGTGAATAAACGAGAATTATCAGCTTTTAGTCGCGTACGTCAGAACTCAAAAGTTGTTCCCAATGCAAATAAACTTTCAAGAAAAATTCAAATTGTCATTTCTTATTTTTTACTCTTTCTGGAATGCCATTTTTTGTTTTTCTCAAAACGTATTTTAAGGATTAATTTTGGTTACATATTTGGCTCAAATCCGTCTAAATTTTAGATTGATTACTTAGGTTGTTAGAAATTACAAAGTAATGGATGTTACTTCTTTCTTTTGAATTTATATGTGTATAATTATTATTTAGAGAACTATAATGACTAATGAGTAATTTTATATTGTTATTTGACTTGATAATTTTTATGGCTTATCATAATTTTAAAAAAAATTATAAATAAGTTTTAAAAAAAGTTACCATGTTCTATAAATAAAAAATGAGAAAAATTAAGTGCATTGATCTCCTACTATATCGAGATTAAAAGAAAACTCGTACAACATTAAGTCTATGGCATAATACATAAACATGCATGTCATTTAACTTGGACTCAACTTATATCTATGCCTTCTAACATTGGATGCGCACAAAAAGACACTTAAACTTGAAAAAAATTGAACAAATAGACACATTTGTCCTATATTGCGTCCTAAATGACAATTTTTGTCATATGTAATGTCCTACGTGTGTTATATCACATAAGATGTGTGTCTACTTATTCTCTATCTAACTCCTTTGTACTTTTTTACATTTTCCTATGTCAGCTTAATTTCATTCTTCTTATTATAAATTTTCATGAAATTGATCCAGTCTTTTCACTCTCAATGATGATTTCTTTTCATGTTGACTTTTATATCGCTCCGACTTCTCTCCTTCAACCTTCCCTTACTCCTCATTAGACGAGTTCATGGGATCGCAATCTAACAAGTGAATTCATCAAGGATTAGGAAAAATAGAGGAACTTTCTCTGAATTGATTGGTTGATTTTCCATTTGCATCATTTTAGGACTTTCCGATGACCTCTTTTTTGTAACGCTCTTCCTTAGGTCCCATGGATTTACCAAAAAAGAAAACAACAAAAAACGTCATAAGTGCATTAACTTCATTTATAATAAAAAAAAAAAAATATTTCTACGTATAAAGATATTCATCAAACATTTTATCAATGCTTACAAGAAAGTTGAACTATATATATTCTTAATGTAATTCTGTACAAATATATAACAACGTTAAGTTTTGTACCAATAGTCACAAAACACAACCTCACACAAAATTCTAGATCCGCTTTTGTTTGGATCTCCTCTAGTGCTTTTAAATTTTAAAAAAATCCATATACACGTGGAAAAATCATAAATCCATGATCAAACATGTCAATGATTATATCAGTAGAGACATATCACTCAACTTTTACAGAGAGATCACATCAAAATGTAGTTGGACACCAAAGAAAGAACTGAAGACAAAAATCAAGAAATTGAAAAGTTACCTAGAATGTTGACACTTCATTTTCTCTATTTCAACTTTGATTGTTGAGTTTGTGTGAGTATATTGCATTGAGTAAAAGAAAAGAGACAAGTTGCCCTCAGGACTCAAAAGAGGAAGAGAAATTAAAATAGTACAACCGGATCTCAAGCCAATGACGTGGACAAGAAGACAAGAGGAGACAAGGTGTTAGGAGTTTCAACTGTACGGACGAGCCTCATATGGATCTGAGCTCTATAGGAATATCGGTTGACATTATTAAATGGAACCACCACGTGGTCCTATATCACGTGAAAACAACACGAGAACATGAAACATGTAAAGCTATGGCATTTGGACCTAGCTCAACCCCAAAAAGTTAGCTCATGAGGGCGATTGTCCAGGTTCATATAAGTAGATCACCAGTTCATTCTCCAACCAATATGGGATCTAGCCTACTCTAACTAAACCACATAAGTATCGTGAAACTCCAAGTAGATTAGGGATCGAGACAATAATAGTTCCAAGTATATAGGAAATTCACCTTGTCCAACTATCTCCTATTTCTTCTTCTACTTCTTCTCTTGATCTTCCAATTTCTATATTTAGTAAGATATTGCAACATGGTTACTTCAAGATATCATCCAGCATTATTTTAAAAAAAAGATGTTGATGATAAGAAAATTGAGGATGGCAGTGTTTCTTTGCCGCATATACCAGAGTCAAAGGAGCATTTTTCGACTCAATCTCCTTTGCATCTTCACCTAATTCTTCATATTATTGAAGACCATGTAAAGAGACAATGTTCCCATCCCACAAACGATTTGGGACTCCAACAATAATGTTGCAATCTTCGCATTTCATTGATTACTATATATGTCCAGGAAATTCTCGAATACACTTTCCTCCTAAATCGGTGCTTGCTTCTTTCCAAATCTACAAGAAAGACTAGCGCTCTAAAGGAAAGCTTTTGGATCGAACATAATTAAATAGACAAAAACTTCCACTAGTATGTCCACGTCCAATATAATATTTTTTGTAACCACTAACATGTAAAATGAGAAGCCAAACTTCTAGGAGTACGTGGAAAGAAAAGAGATAAGATGCCCTCGGGTCTCGGGAGAGGAAGATAAAATGGTACAACCGGATCTCAAGCCAATGATGTGGACAAGAAAACAAGGGGAGACAAGGTCTTAGGAGATTCAGCTGCGCGGATGAGCCTCATATGGATCTGAGCTCTATAGAAAAATCGGTTGACATTATTAAATGGCACCACAACATGGTCCTATATCACGTGAAAACTGAACGAGAAGATGAAACATGTAAATATATGGCACTTGAGCCTAACGTGTAATCCCCTAAAAGCTAGCTCGTGAGGGGATGATTTCTCCAGTCCATATAAGCAGACCATCAATTCATTCTCCTACCAATGTGGAATCTAGCCCACTCTAACAAAACCACGTAAGTATCGTGAAACTCCAAGTAGATTAGGGATCGGGACAATAATAGTTCCAAGTATATAGGAAATTCAATTTGTCCAAGTATCTCCTATTTTTTCTTCGGCTTCTTCTCTTGATCTTCCAATTTATATATTTAGTGAGAGATTGCAACTTCGGTACCTCAAGATTTCATCCTGTATTATAAACATACTAGTAAAATAATACTTGAAACCTATCAGTCATTAAAACTAAAACACTATATTATCTTACATAAAAGATTACGTTGTAACAAACATTAATAATGGAAAGGAAAATGAAAATTATATCATCTTATCATATATCCTTAATAACATAAGCATAAATTAATGACTGTAAAAATACATACCAGGATCTGTAACATAAGCAATGGTGTCGCTGAGCCACTCAACAGGAGCATAGTACACGAATATTTAATTGTGCAGAAGAAGAAGAAGAGGAGGTTAAGAATTTTCGTTGTTTTAAAATGAGAGGAAATATCTCTATTTATAGACAACAAAGGGTAGTGTGAACAAATGTTTATTGTGCCTTCTCGGAAAGGATACAACTATTTGGAAAAGTTGCAACCTTTCGGATTGGTCACAACCTTTCATTAAAGTCACAACTCTTCATTAAAGTCACAACTTTTCATAAAAGTCACAACTCTTCATAAAAGTCACAACTTTTCATAAAAGTCCCAACTTTTCATAAAAGTCATAACTTTTCATGAAAGGGGAAGGCTAATAAATTAAAAGAGAATTCTCCTTTGTGGTGGCGCCACGTAGGCGGGCCTAGGGTTCTTTTATATATATATATATGATATGATATGATTTTGACAGAATATTCACCTTTGTCCAATCTTCCCCTCTTATTTGTTATGTTTCTGCTCTTCTTTGTCAAATATAAATGAATAGATTCGAGCCATATCCAGAATGTGGCAATTGAACGACATACTGAAGTTACTTGGCACTCTACAAACTAATTAAATACGAAAGAAAATTAGAGTATTAGGCCTCCTTCGAAATCCACAACTGTGGGTCCCAGTTGAATTCATTTTTTTCAAAATGAGGAGGAGATAAAAATAATATAGAAATATAATTCGAAAGGAATTGATAGCAACATATTAAATAATGACATATAAAAATAATGGAGAGAAAAGTAACATTCAATAACAATAAAACTTGATAGCAACATTAACAGGGTAACTTTGAGATCAAAATTTGTTCACCAAACATAATAAATCCTAAATAAAATAAATTTATAACAATTATTTCTGGAACAATTATCATCCCACAATTAGAAAATCTATCTATATATATAAAGCTATATAGAAAGAAAAAAAAGTGATGTGGCACCTCTCAATGGCCAAGGATCCTATTATCTTTTTTGTGGATTTTTTGACATTTTTTTCTATTTTTTTTATAAAATCATCTCTTTAATTCATACCTCTTCAATTACATAAAAAATTTTAATCAATTTAGTAATGTCTATAACTTCTAACCTTTCATATTCATAACCTTCAAATTATTTAATATATATATTTATAACTCTTCAAAATCACACTTATAAAAACCTATTTTGAGACATATGTGATAATTATTTTATTTTCATTCTCCTTATTTTTTATCTTTTGTCTCTTTGGTAGTAACGACATGTTCCCGTCGTTATGGAAAAGCCAATGGGGAAGGAATTTGGGCTAGAAAACTTATGTGTAGTAACTTGGAAATTTCTAGCCTAGGCCAGACTTGGACGAAATCTGAGTCAGGTGAGTTCTAGGGAAATCCGGTAATGTATGGTGGATCTAATTATGAGTTTGATCATGTGAGTGGATAGCCAAGACGATAAGGAGCCAGTACGTCTTTTCGGAATCAAATTCGGGCAAGTAAAACTCCTGAAACTGATCTTGGTGTGAAAGGGTAGTTTTAGAATGTCAAGGGTTGAAGATGTGTTGCAAAATGGGAGCTTGGAACTCAAATTCCGAGTTTCTGTCTTTGTGCAAGCCGCCAGGGCGGGGTTAATTCCGCTAGGGAGGGGCCGCTGTAGCGGGATGGGTCCCGCTGTGGCGGGACAATCGCGACTTAAATTAAGGGAAAATCCCAAAAATGTTATTTTCTGCAAAACTTCGTCCTTAAGAGCTAAGGGACGACCCAGGGCAGTTTCTTATGTGATTCCCTCAAATTCTCGCGCTAAAGGTAAGTTAATTACTTCCATAATCTGTATTTAGATTCTTAGAACTTAGAATCCTCATTAATTATTGTTGGGGAAGGGTTTTGGCCTGAAGGTAATGATGGGAAAATCCCTAGTTGAGCATTAGGATCATGGGTTTGGCCTTGGGTTTATATTTTGATATAATCCGGGTAAATTAGGCCTCGTTTATTGATTCTTGCATTAATAAATTGTTTTAGACCAAGAACAAGTTGCAAGACTCCGAAAAAGGAAGGCTCAAGTGTCTTAGGAGTATTCAGGCTTGGTTTCTAGGTAGGTGATGGTTCAACCTCCTGTTGTGTTATCTATGCCTGTTAATTGCTCCATTGTAAGCATGCATGTATGTGAATAGGCAAACATGAATCGAATCTAAGGAAATGATTAAGTATGAACAATTACATGCCATGAACTTGTTACTTGACTATGTGACTATGTGCATTGTTCATTATGGGTGTAATTGTGACTATGGTTGTGCTGACTGGATCGGGTGTCACGTTCCGACACATATATTGGACCGGGTGTCACATTCCAACACATATATATTAAACTGTGTGTCATGTTTCAACACATGTATATTGGATCGGGTGTCACGTTCTAACACACTAACCGTTTGGGTGTGGGTTCCATGAGAGAACCACTTGTGATTGTTACATTTATATTTACATGTCATGGTTATTGAGAAATTGTTTGTTGCTCCTAAAATGATGATTGAATTATGCATTTTGTATATGTGTGTTTATTGTGTTGTAATGACTTGCTTATATTTCGCTGACTGGAGTAGCCGCGTGATCCTACCAGTACACCGTGGTTTCGTGTAGTGATACAACACTTGCTCTTTCTTTGTTGAGTACAGGGCATCTTCAGGCGGCTATTAACAGACCTCAGTTAGGAGATCATTGACCGAGACCGGATTCAAGGGTGAGCCAGTTCTTTCAGGCTGTCATGGATCCATCATTAATTTAGTTCACTATTTTCGGACTTAGACTATATGTATAGACTTTGCTTATATTTAGTTTTCGGGGTTGCACCCCTTTTTCTTAGACCTGTTGATTAGTAGAGTTTTGGTACAATGACTTTCAGTTCTAGGGGTTGAATTTCCAAAATAGTTGTTTGTTAGACTTTCGGAGTTTATGGGAACTCGTCATTTAAACTTGCTTATATATCTTTAAATGGTTCAGTTTCCTTAAGTTGCTTAGTCGGGTTGTAGTAGTGGTTCTCCCACCGGGGGGTTAGTGTGGGTGTCAATCACAGCGGTCTGGGTCGTGACATTGGTTGGTTAATTTTTTGTCTTCTTTTATTTGATTTTGAAGGAGATAGATCTATAATGAAGAATATTAAACATTCTTGCATAGTTTGATTTTACGAGGTCAAATGATTTGACATGCATAATATAACTATAAAAAAATTTCTATTGTAATTATATTTTAATTATATTTTTGGATTTTTGATTATACGAATAATGAGTTTTTTCTAGAAAAAATGATTTGATTTTTTCTCTTTGTAGTTTTTAGAGAATATAAATGTTAGACATTCTTGCATAGTTCGATAATGATTTCCCATGTTTAATATAATTATCACTTTTTTATTACAATTTTATAATATTATTTTTTTGAATTCTTGATGATACAAATCATGATTTTTTTTATCTTTTGCTTCTCTTTGTAGTTTTTGGGGATCTCTTTTGTTGCTTATTTTGTAGTTTCTAGAGAATCTAATTATTTTTACTTTCTTCTTTTCTTTGTACTTTTGGGAGAATTGAATTATGTTATGTTGATAACAGGTTCCTTCGTTTCTCTTTAAACTCATAACTAAATATTCTTTAAAGTTTTTACTTGATTAGTTAACTTTATTTTTATGTTTTTTTTTTGTTGTTGTAAGGTTAACTTACTGTATTTTCAGGTCTGAATATTTTTGAAAATAAAGTAGAAAAGGGAGTTAACATATCCATGTATGCTACTCACAAAAGTATGTAGATACAATTTTATAAATTAAAAAAAAAAATGATGATGCGAAAGAAATTGAAAATGGCAGTGTTCTTTTGCCTCATATACCAAGGTCAAAGGAACATTTCCCGACTAAATCTCTTATACATCTTCAACTAATTCTTATATTATTGAAGACCATATAAAGAGACTATGTTCCCATTCCACAAACGATGTGGGACTCCAACAATAAGGTTGCAATCTCGCAAATCATTGATTACTATATATGTCCAGGAAATTCTCGAATACACTTTCCTCCTCAATCGGTGCTTGCTTCTTTCCAGATCTACAGAAAGGCTAGAGCTCGAAAGGAAAGTTTTTGGATCGAACATAATTAAATAGACAAAAACTTCCACTAGTATGTCCATGTCCAATATAATATTTTTTGTAACCACTAACATGTAAAATGAGAAACCAGACTTCTAGGAGTACGTGGCAAGAAAAGAGATAAGATGCCCTCGGGACTCGGAAGAGGAAGAGAAAATAGTACAACCAGATCTCAAGCCAATGACGTGGACAAGAAGACAAGGGGAGATAAGGTGTTAGGAGATTTATATGCGCGGATGAGCCTCATAAGCCAATTAGATAAATGTGAACTTCATATATTCATATGTAAATCTTTACAAACTTATAACAATGTTAAGTTTTATATCAATTGTCACAAAACAAAACCTCGCAACAAAATTCTAGATCCGCTTTTGTTTAGCTCTCCTCTAGTGCTTTTAGATTAAAAAAATCGTAAATCCATAAAAAAAAAGTTCAAACATTTCAATACCTATATCGGTAGAGACATATAACTCTACTTCTAACAGTGAGATCACATCAAAATGTAGTTGGACACCAAATAAAGAACTGAAGACAAAAATCAAGAAACTAAAAAGTTACCTAGAATGTTGACTCTTCATTTTCTCTATTGCAGCTTTGATTGTTGAGTTTGTGTGAGTATATTGCATTGAGTAAAACTCGTCAAAGTGTACGTGGCAAGAAAAGAGACAAGATGCCCTCGGGACTCGGAAGAGGAAGATAAAATAGTACAATAGGATCTCAAGCCAATGACGTGCACAAGAAGATAAGAGGAGACAAGGTGTTAGGAGATTCAGTTGTGCGGACGAGCCTCATATGGATCTGAGCTCTATAGGAATATCGGTTGAAATTATTAAATGGCACCACCACCTGGTCCTATATCATGTGAAAACAACACGAGAACATGAAACATGTAATGTTATGGCATCTGGACCTAGCTCAACCCCAAAAAGCTAGCTCATGAGGGGGATTGTCCAGGTTCATATAAGTACATCACAAATTCATTCTCCAACCAATATGGGATCTAGCCCACTCTAACTAAACCACATAAGTATTGTGAAGGTCCAAGTAGATTAGGGATCGAGACAATAATAGTTCCAAGTATATTGAAAATTCACCTTGTCCAAATCTCTCATATTTCCTCTTCTACTTCTTCTCTTGATCGTACAATTTCTATATTTAGTGAGAGATTGCAACATCATTACATCAAGATATCATCCAGTATTATTAAAAAAAAAAAAGTTAATGATGCTAATAAGATTGAGGATTGCAGTGTTTCTTTGCCGCATATACCAGAGTCAAAGGAACATTTCCCAACTCAATATCATTAACATCTTCAACTAATTCTTTATATTACTGAAGACCATATATGGAGTCCATATTCTCATCCCACAAACGATATGGGACTCCAACAATAATATTGCAATCTTCGCAAATCATTGATTACTATATATGTCATGAAATTCTCGAATACACTTCCTCCACAGTCGGTACTTGCTTCTTTCCAGATAGACCATGAAAGGAAAGTTTTGTTCTTGATAATAAATGGAACTTATGTTTTAAATTTAAGCTTATTTGGCGTATATTTGAGTGTTAGAATTTGAAGAACAAAAAGACAGGAATTTTAGCTCATTTTTACATGCATTTCAACCATACATGACAAGCACATATATACATGAAAGATGCAAATCTATATGATTTAAATTTGGCAAAATACATAAATTTGCACTTTAACTTGGTCTCAACTTATGACCTCCAACTTTAAATGTGCACAAGTAGGTACTTAAATTTGTATAAAATTGAACAAGTAGACATCATATGTATAAGACGTGGAATAATACAACAGGATGTGACATAGAAATAATTTGGTTGTGTAGGATGCATATGTCTACTTGTTCAACTTTATACTAGTGTAATGTCTATTTGTGCACACCAAAAATTCGGAGGCATAAAAACAAATTAAAGTCAATAAATTGGAACATTTTTCTATTATGCCTTTACATTTTAATCAATGTTCACCTATCCTTAAAAAAATGTTTAAGTTAGCATAAGCCAGTTAGAAAAAATGATTTGATTTTTCCTCTTAGCATCTCTTTGTAGTTTCTAGAGAATATTAATGTTAGACATTCTTGCATAGTTCAATAATGATTTGACATGTTTAATATAATTATCACTTTTTTAATTGCAATTATATAATATTATTTTTTTGGATTCTTGATGATAACTCATTCACTTGCATTCCTGCTAGCACTACAAAAAGCTCTGGTCTTAACGCCCCTACTACTGCTGTGCAGCTTTTCCTCGGGATCGTAGAGTCGGGTTTCCCGTTTACCCACAACAAATCATGATTTTTTTTAGAAAAAATGATTTGATTTTTTTTATCTTTTGCTTCTCTTTGTAGTTTTTGGGGATCTTTTTTGTTGATTATTTTGTAGTTTCTAGAGAATATAATTATTTTACTTTCTTCTTTTCTTTATACTTTATGGAGAATTGAATTATGTTATGTTATGTTGATAACAGGTTCCTTCGTTTCTCTTTAGACTCATAAATAAATATTCTTCAAAGTTTTTACTTGATTAGTTAATTTTATTTTTATGTTTTTTTTGTTGTTGTTGTAAGGTTAACTTAATGTATTTTCAGGTCTGAATATTTTTGCAAATAAAAGTAGAAAAGGGAGTTAACATATCCATGTATGCTACTCAAAAAGGTATGTAGTTACAATTTTATAAATTTAAAAAAAATGATGATGTGAAAGATATTGAAGATGGTATTGCTCTTTTGCCTCATATACCAGGATTAAAGGAACATTTCCCGACTCAATCTCTTTTACATCTTCAACTAATTCTTTATATTACTGAAGACCATCTAAAGAGACTATGTTCCCATCCCACAAATGATGTGGGACTCATACAATAAGGTTGCAATCTTCACAAATCATTGATTAATTTATATGTCAAGGAAATTCTCGAATACACTTTCCTCCTCAATCAGTCCTTACTTCTTTCCAGATCTACAAGAAAGGCTAGAGCTCTAAAGGAAAGTTTTTGGATCGAACATAATTAAATAGACAAAAACTTCCACTAGTATGTCCATGTCCAATATAATATTTTTTGTAACCAATAACATGTAAAATGAGAAGCCAGACTTCTAGGAGTACGTAGCAAGAAAAAAGATAAGATGCCCTCGGGACTCGGGAGAGGAAGAAAAAATAGTACAACCGTATCTCAAGCCAAAGACATGGACAAGAAGACAAGGGGAGACAAGGTGTTAGGAGATTCAGCTGCGTGGATGAGCCTAATATGGATCTGAGCTCTATAGGAATAATGGTTAACATTATTAAATGGCACCACCACAGGTCCTATATCACGTGAATACAGAACGAAAACATGAAACATGTAAAGATATGGCACTTTAGTCTAACACGCAATCCACAATAAGATAGCTCATGAGGGGATGATGGCTCAAGTCCATATAAGCAGACCATCAATTCATTCTTCAACCATTGTGGAATCTAGCCCCATCTAACGAAACCACATAAGTATCGTGAAACTCCAAGTAGATTAGGGATCGAGACAATAACAGTTCCAAGTATATAGGAAATTCACTTTATCCAAGTATCTCCTATTTCTTCTTCTACTTCTTCTCTTGATCGTCCAATTTATATATTTCGTGAGATATTGCAACTTCGATACCTCTAGATATCATCCAGTATTATAAACATATTTTGATAGAATAGCACATATTTTGATAGAATAGCACATATTTTCATAGAATAGCACAATAATGAATAGAATAGCCCAATAATGAATAGAAAATATAATAAACGACCTAATGTTTGCCTGTCATTAACAATATGGCCAATAATGAATAGAAAATATAATTCGAACTCCTCTTGAATAGCTTCAATGGGAAGCGACTCCTGGGTACCTCTAAAAACATTTAGCAAAAGTGTTAGTAATGAATAAATATGAATAAAATAATAACTAGAAAATAAAATCCGTCTTGTGAACATGAGAGGCCTTGGAAATCGACGGTAATTTCTTTATCGGCCAATTTTAACGAGCAACATTTTTTTATTTTTATGTATGAAACTAGTTAATAAGAACACTAATGCCAAAGTATATATAAATACTAACACCTGAAACTGTTAGAAAAATATTAAATAATGACATAACAAAATAATGGAGAGAAAAGTAACATTCAACAACAATAAAACTTGATAGCAACAATAACAGAGTAACTTTGAAATCAAAATTTGTTCACCAAACATAATAAATCCTAAATAAAATAAATTTATAACAATTATTTCTGGAACAATTATCATCCCACAATTAGCAAATCATCTATGCAACTGATAACCGTCACAGACCACAATAGCAACCAACTGATATTAACAAAATTATCGAAATCAAACAATTCGTTACTTGTTTTGAGAATCCAAATATTAATGTAATCTAAAATGACTAATGAGAATTTTTTTTAGTTTAATTTGAATTGAGAATTATTATGGCTTATCATTATTTTTATATAATTTATAAATATGTAAAATATGAATTATTACAAAAAAAAGAAGATGAAGACATGTAAGGACTGAGGATAGCAGTGTTCCTTTGCCTCATATACCAGAGTCAAAGCAACATTTCCCAACTCAGTCTCGTAAACATCTTCACCTAATTCTTTATATTAACGAAGACCATATAAGGAGTCCATATTCTCATCCCACAAACGATGTGGGACTCCAACAATAATGTTGCAATCTTCACAAATCATTGATTACTATATATGTCCAGGAAATTCTCGAATACACTTTCCTCCTCAATCGGTGCTTGCTTCTTTCCAGATCTACAAGAAAGGCTAGAGCTCGAAAGGAAAGTTTTTGGATCGAACATAATTAAATAGACAAAAACGTCCACTAGTATGTCCATGTCCAATATAATATTTTTTATAACCACTAACATGTAAAATGAGATCGAAGCCAGACTTCTAGGAATAGTGGCAAGAAAAGAGATAAGATGCCCTCGGAACTCGGGAGAGGATGAGAAAATAGTACAACCAGATCTCAAGCCAATGACGTGGACAAGAAGACAAGGTGTAAGGAGATTGAGTTGCGCGGATGAGCCTCATATGGATCTGAGCTCTATAGGAATATCGGTTGACACTATTAAATGGCACCACCACATGGTCCTATATCACATGAAAACAGAACGAGAACATGAAACATGTAAAGATATGGCACTTGAGCCTAACGCGCAACCCCCAAAAAGCTAGCTCGTGAGGGACTCATGGCTCAAGTCCATATAAGCAGACCATCAATTCATTCTCCACCCAATGTGGAATCTATCCCACTCTAACAAAACCACATAAGTATCGTGAAACTCCAAGTTGATTAGGGATCGGGACAATAATAGTTCCAAGTATATAGGAAATTAACTTTGTCCAAGTATCTCCTATTTCTTCTTCTACTTTTTCTCTTGATCGTCCAATTTATATATTTCGTGAGAGATTGCAACTTCTGTACCTCAAGATATCATCCAGTATTATAAACATATTCTAATAGAATAGAACATATTTTGATAGAATAGCACAATAATGAATAGAAAATATAATAAACGACCTAATGTTTGACTGTCGTTAACAATATGCCCAATAATGAATAGAAAATATAATTCAAACTCCTCTCGAATAGCTTCAATGGGAAGCGACTCCTGGGTACCTCTAAAAACATTTAGTAAAAGTGTTAGTTATGAATAAATATGAATAAAATAATAACTTGAAAATAAAATCCGTCTTATGAACATGAGAGGCCTTGAAAATCGACGGTAATTTCTTTATCGGCCAATTTTAACGAGCAACATTTGTTTATTTTTATGTATGAAACTAGTTAATAAGAACACTAATGCCAAAATATATATAAATACTAACACCTGAAACTGTTAGAAAAATATTAAATAATGACATAACAAAATAATGGAGAGAAAAGTAACATTCAACAACAATAAAACTTGATAGCAACAATAACAGAGTAACTTTGAAATCAAAATTTGTTCACCAAACATAATAAATCATAAATAAAATAAATTTGTAACAATTATTTCTGGAACAATTATCATCCCACAATTAGCAAATCATCTATGCAACTAATAACCGTCACAGACGACAATAGCAACCAACTGATAATAACAAAATTATCGAAATCAAACAATTCGTTACTTGTTTTGAGAATCCAAATATTAATGTAGTCTATAATGACTAATGAGAATTTTTTTTAGTTTTATTTGAATTGAGAATTATTATGGCTTATCATTATTTTTATATAATTTATAAATATGTAAAATATAAATTATTACAAAAAAAAAGAAGATGAAGACATGTAAGGACGGAGGATGTCAGTGTTCCTTTGCCTCATATGCCAGAGTCAAAGCAACATTTCCCGACTCAGTCTCGTAAACATCTTCACCTAATTCTTTATATTAATGAAGACCATATAAGGAGTCCATACTCTTATCCCACAAACAATGTCGGACTCCAACAATAATGTTGCAATCTTCGCAAATCATTGATTACTATATATGTCCAGGAAATTCTCGAATACACTTTCCTCCTCAATCGGTACTTGCTTCTTTCCAGATCTACAAGAAAGGGTAGAGCTTGAAAGGAAAGTTTTTGGATCGAACATAATTAAATAGACAAAAACTTCCACTAGTATGTCCATGTCCAATATAATATTTTTTATAACCACTAACATGTCAAATGAGATCGAACCCAGACTTCTAGGAGTACGTGGCAAGAAAAGATATAAGATGTAACATCCGGTAATTTGAAATATCTATGAAGAGGCTTAAAAATCGAAAATAGTCATTTTTGGAATAAAGTTGAAAATCTGGAAAATTTTGGCTAAGTATGGAAAAGGTGGGTTTTTGGCCAACTCCACCGAGTTTGCTCAATTCCGAGTTCGTATGAGCGAGTTATGTCCTTTGAAAGTTGGGCAGTTGGCAGGGAATCCGTCCGGAAAATTAAGGGCATTTTAGTCTTTTCCCTAGCCAATTCTTTTGGGATTATATTGTTGTATATGGCTTATCCTTGGATCATTTTGTCCCATTTTAAAAGAGTAAAAGCTAGGGCTTGAGAGTGAAGGAGAGAAGAAGAGGAGAAGAAAAGGAGGAAGAGAAGATCAAGCAAGGAGTTTCCGTCAAGGATCCTCGTGGATATCGTCGGGGGTGATCCCTATCAAGGTATGTGAGTCTTTAGTGTGGATTGATCCTTTCCCCCACACACCAAGCTCATTTTATGATTTGAGGAAAGATTGGAAATTGTTGTTGATGCTGTTGGTTTGATTTTGTTGATGTTGTTGATGTTGTTAGTTGTGTGGTTGAAGTTATGGCTGGTTGTGAGACATGATTGGGTTGTGTTTTGAGTTGTAATCTATGGTATGTTGAGGGATTGATGATCCTTAGTGTTTGGGGTTAGATCCTTTGAAGTAAGGATGGTTTAAAGTTGAAGAAAAGAGGGAGAAAAGTCGAGTTTCTGGGCAAGGGGATTGGCGCGTCGCGCCTGTCATCGCGCCCCAAGAAGGGCTCTGAAGCCCAGCCCTTGGGGCGCCGCGCCTCTCAGAGCGCCAGAAGGTGACCTCTGAGTTTCGAGGGCTGGCGCTCCGCGCCTTCCAGAGCGCCAAGGACGCCAAGTTTCCCTCATTCTTCCATGCTTTCTCATGCATGTTCCTAGGTGTTATACTTATGTTCCCTAGTTGTTTCCCACACCCATAAGTGTTTCTAAACATCCCGAACTCGGTTAAATACGTGTGATCATATACCTTGAATCCATAGTTCAATTCAAGGCAAGTTAGTATCAAGTTAAAGAGAAGTTAGAGTCAAGTCAAGTTAGGTTAAGAAGTAAGTTCAAGCAAGTCTTCCAAGCTTTTCAAGAGTTTTCATTGAACGTTTTAACTTCATTTTTAGACTCAAGTTTCAAGTCAAGCAAAGAGCTTAGAGTTTCAAGCTAAGTAAAGAGTCTCAAGACTCAAGTTAAGTCAAGATTTTAACGTTGAGTTCATTTCTCAAAAGCTATTAGGGAACTATGTATTCCCAAAGAAGTTTCTAAATGTTTTTTTACATTTGAATAAGAAAGGAATTATGATTCCAAAAGAGCCTTAGGGCTAGTT
>JAJOOI010015749.1:0-18480 GCA_029582585.1 Solanum bukasovii | reverse complement strand
GTCTTGTATTTAGGGTTTAAGGTTTAAGTGTTTAGGGTCTTGTATTTAGGGTTTAAGGTTTAGGTTTAGGGTTTAAGGTTTAGGATTTAGGGTTTAAGGTTTATGGTTTAGGGTGTATGGTTTACGGTTTAGGGTTAAGTGTTTAGGGTTTAGGGATTAGGGTTACTAGTTTAGGGTTTAGGGTTTAAGTTTTAGGGTTTTAAATTTTGGGTTTAGGTTTTAGCTCTTAGGGTTTAGGGTTTATGGTTTAGGGTTTAAGGAGGGTTTAAGGTTTAGGTTTAGGGTTTAAGTTCTAGTGCTTAGGGTTTAGGTTTAGGGTTAAAGGTTTAGGGTTTAGGGTTTAAGTTTTACGATTTATGGTTGACGGTTTAGGGTTTACGATTTAGGGTTAAGTGTTTGGGGTCTAGGGTTTATGTTTTAGGATTTAAAATTTAGGGTGTAGGTTTTAGTTCTTAGGGTTTAGGGTTTAGGGTTTATATTTTAGAGCTTATGGTGTAGGGTTTAAATTTTAGTATTTAGGGTTTTGGGTTAATGTTTAGGTTTTCAGGTCAAAAGTTTAGGATTTAGGGTTTATGGTTTTGGGTTTAGGGTTTAGGGTTTAGGTTTTATGGTTTGAGGTTTTGGGTTTAGGTTTTATGGTTTAGGGCTTAGGATTAAGAGTTTAAGGTATAGAGTTTAGGGTTTAGTGTTTAGTTATTCGTGATTATGGTTTAGGTTTAGGGGTTGAGTGTTTAGTGATTAGGGATGAGGGTTTAGGTTTTGAGTTTAGAAATTAGGATTAGGATTTAGGGTTTAGGGTTTAGATTTACTGTTTTGGGTTTTGGGTTTAGGGTATAGGGTGTAGGTTTTAGAGTTTAGAGTTTAGAGTTTAGGGTTTAGGGTTTAGGGTTTAGGGTTTAATGTTTAGGATTTAGAATTTGGATTTAGGATTCAGGGTTTAGGGTTTAGGCTTTATGTTTTGGAGTTTGTATTTAGTGTTAAGGGTTAGGGTTTAGGGTCTAATGTTTTTGGTTTAGAGTTTAGGCTTTAGGTTTTACGGTTTAGGGTTAGGGTTTCGGGTTTAGGATTTGGGGTTAGGGTTTAGGGTTAGGGTTTAGGGTCTAGTTTTATGGTTTAGTGTGTAGTGTTTAGGGTTTAGGGTTTAGGGTTTAAAGTTTAAGTTTAGGGATTTAGGATTAAGGTTTTGAGTTTAGGGTTTAACGTTTAGGGTTTATGGTTTTGGGTTTAGGGTTTAGGGTTTAAGTTTTAGGGTTTTAAATTTAGGATTTAGGTTTCAGGGATTAGGTTGTTGGTTTTTGGGTTTAGTGTTTAGGGTTTAGAGTTTAAAGTTTGTGGCTTATGGTTTAAATTTTAGGGTTTAGGTATTAGGGTTTAGGGTTTTAGGTTGAAGGTTTAGGGTTTAGGGTTTAGGGTTTCTCATTGTAGGTTTAGGGGTTAGGATTTACGGTTTAGGGCTGATGGTTTAGAGTTTAGGATTTAGGGTTTAAGGTTTATAGTTTAGTGTTTAGTGTTTACGATTTTGAATTTAGTATTTTTGGTTTAGGGTTTAGGATTTAGAGTTTAGGATTTAGGGGATATGGTTTAGGGTTTGGGTTTAGGGTTTAGGATTTAGGGTTAGGTTTTAGCATTTAGTAGATTTTATGATTTAGGATTTAGGCTTTAGGGTTTAAGTTTAGGGTTAGGTTTTGGGATTAAGGTTTAGGGATTAGGGTTTAGGTTTAGAGTTTAGGTTTTAGTGTTAGGATTTAGGGTGTAGGGTTTAGTATTTATATTTCGAATTTAGGGTTTTGGGTTTTGGGTTTAGAGTTTAGGATTTAGTGTTTAGGGCTTAGGGTTTAGAGTTTTGATTTAGGGTTTAGGGTTTTGGTTTCGAGTTAGGTTTTAGTGTTTAGGATTTAGGGTTTAGGGTCTAACGTTTAGAGTTTTGGATTTAAGTTTAGGATTTATGTTTAGGGTTTAGGATTAAGGGTTAAGGTTTAGGTTTTAGGGTTTTGTTTTTAGGATTTTTTGTTTGAATTCACGATTTAGGGTTTAGGGTTTAAGGTTTTAGTTCTTTGGTTTAGGGTTTAGGGTTTAGGTGTTAGGGTTTAGTGTATAGTTTAGGGTTTATGGATAAGGATTTAGGGTTTAGGTTTTAGGGTTTTGGCTTTTGGCTTTAGGGTTTAGAGTTTAGGATTTATGGCTTAAGGTTTAGGGTTTAGAGTTTAGGGTTTAGGGTTTGGGTTTTAGGGTTAGGGTTTTGGGTTTTGGGTATAGAGTTTAGACTTTATGGTTAAGGTTTAGGGTTTTGGGTATAGGGTTTAGGTTTTAGGCTTTAGGGTTTGGGTTTAGAATTTATGTTTTGGGGTTTAGGATTTAAATTTTCGGATTAAGGGTTTAGGGTTTAGTGATTAGTGATTATGGTTTAGGTTTAGGGGTTTAGTGTTTAGTGATTAGGGTTTAGGTTTAGAGTTCAGAAATTTGGATTAGTATTTAGGATTTAGGGTTTAGGGTTTAGAATTAGGGTTTAGGGTTTAGGGTATAGGGTTTAGAGTTTAGAGTTTAGGGTTTAGGGTTTAGGATTTAGAGTTTGGATTTAGGATTCAAGGTTTAGGGTGTAGGCTTTTAGATTTAGAGTTTGGATTTAGGGGTAAGGGTTAGGGTTTAGGGTCTAAGGTTTATGGTTTAGAGTTTAGGCTTTAGGTTTTACGGTTTAGGGTTAGGGTTTATGATTTAGGGTTTAGGATTGAGGGTTAGGGTTTAGGGTTAGGGTAAGGGTTTAGGGTCTAGTGTTACGGTTTAGTGTTTAGGGTTTAGGTGTTAGGGTTTAGTGTAGAGTTTAGGGTTTATGGATAAGGATTTATGGATAAGGATTTAGGGTTTAGGTTTTAGGGTTTTGGCTTTTGGCTTTAGGGTTTAGAGTTGAGGATTTATGGTTTAAGGTTTATGGTTTAGAGTTTAGGGTTTAGGGTTTGGGGTTTAGGGTTAGGGTTTTGGGTTTTGGGTATAGAGTTTAGAGTTTATGGTTAAGGTTTAGGGTTTAGGGTTTATATTTTAGGGTTTCGGGTATATGGTTTAGGTTTTAGGCTTTAGGGTTTGGGTTTAGAATTTATGTTTTAGTGTTTAGGATTTAAATTTTCGGATTAAGGGTTTAGGGTTTAGTGATTAGTGATTAGGGTTTAGGTTTAGGGGTTTAGTGTTTAGTGATTAGGGTTTAGGTTTAGAGTTTAGAAATTAGGATTAGTATTTAGGATTTAGGGTTTAGGATTTAGGGTTTAGAATTAGAGTTTAGGGTTTAGGGTATAGGGTTTAGAGTTTAGAGTTTAGGGTTTAGGGTTTAGGATTTAGAGTTTGGATTTAGGATTCAAGGTTTAGGGTGTAGGCTTTAAGATTTAGAGTTTGGATTTAGGGTTGAGGGTTAGGGTTTAGGGTGTAAGGTTTATGGTTTAGAGTTTAGACTTTAGGTTTTATGGTTTAGGGTTAGGGTTTATGGTTTAGCATTTAGGATTTAGGTTTAGGGTTTAGCGTTAGGGTTACGGTTTAGGGTCTAGTGTTACAGTTTAGTGTTTAGAGTTTAGTGTCTAGGGTTTAGGGTTTAAGGTTTAACGTTTACGGTTCATGGTTTTGGGTTTAGGGTTTAAGTATTAGGGTTTGAAATTTAGGGTTTAGGTTACAGCGAATAGGTTGTTGGGTTTCGGGTTTAGGGTTTCTAGTTTAGGAGTTAGGGTATATGGTTTTGGTTTTGGGTTTGGGTTTAGGGTTTAGGATTTAGGGTTAGGTTTTAGCATTTAGTAGATTTTATGATTTATGATTTAGGCTTTAGGGTTTATGTTTAGGGTTAGGTTTGGGGATTAGGGTTTAGGGATTAGGTTTTAGGTTTAGAGTTTAGCTTTTAGGGTTAGGATTTAGGGTTTAGTGTTTAGTCTATAGATTTCGAGTTTAGGCTTTACGGTTTAGGATTTAGAGTTTAGGATTTAGTGTTTAGGACTTAGAGTTTAGAATTTGGATTTAGGGTTTAGGGTTTTGTTTTTGGGTTAGGTTTTAGTGTTTAAGATTTAGGGTTTAGGGTCTAACGTTTAGAGTTTTGGATTTAGGTTTAGGATTTACGTTTAGGGTTTAGGATTAAGGGTTAAGGTTTAGGGTTTAGTTTTTAGGATTTATTGTTTGAATTTACGGTTTAGGGTAAAGGATTTAAGATTTTAGGGTTTAGGTTTAGTGTTTAGTGTTTAAGTTTTAGGGTTTAGAGTTTAGGATTTAGTGTAGAGTTTAGGATTTATGCATAAGGATTTAGGGTTTAAGTTTTAGGGTTTAGGGTTTAGGGTTTAGGCTTTAGGCTTTTGGGTTTAGAATTTAGGATTTATGGTTTAAGGTTTATGGTTTAGAGTTTAGGGTTTAGGGTTTAGGGTTTGGGGTTACAGTTTTGGGTTTTGGGTATAGAGTTTAGAGTTTATGGTTAAGGTTTAGGGTTTAGAGTTGAAATTTTAGGGTTTTGGGTATAGGGTTCTGGGATTCGAGTTGAAGGTTTTGGGTTTAGTGTTTAGGTTTTAGGCTTTAGGGTTAGGGTTTAGAATTTATGTTTTAGGGTTTAAGATTTAGATTTTAGGATTAAGGGTTTAGGGTTTAGTGATTAGTGATTAGGGTTTAGGTTTAGGGGTTTAGTGTTTAGTGATTAGGGATTAGGGTTTAAATTTAGAGTTTAGAAATTAGGATTAGGATTTAGGGTTTAGGGTTTAGATTTAGAATTTAGGGTTTAGTGTTTAGGATTTAGAGTTTGGATTTAGGATTCAAGGTTTAGGGTTTAAGCTTTAAGATTTAGAGTTTGGATTTAGGGTTAAGGGTTAGGGTTTAGGGTCTAAGGTTTATCGTTTAGAGTTTAGGCTTTAGGCTTTAGGTTTTACGGATTAGGGTTAGGGTTTATGGTTTAGGGTTTAGGATTTACGGTTAGGGTTTAGGGTTAGGGTTAGGGTTTAGAGTTTAGTATTTAGAGTTTAGTGTTTAGGGTTTAGGGTTTGGGGTTTAAAGTTTAGGTTTAGGGATTTAGCATTAAGGTTTTAGGTTTCGGGTTTAATGTTTAGGTTTCATGGTTTTGGGTTTAGGATTTAGGGTTTAAGTTTTAGGGTTTAGGATTTAGATTTTAGGATTAAGGTTTAGGGTTTAATGATTAGTGATTAGGTTTTAGGTTTAGGGGTTTAGTGTTTAGTTATTAGGGATTAGGGTTTAGGTTTAAAATTTAGAAAATAGGATTTGGATTTAGGGTTTAGATTTAGTGTTTAGGGTTTAGTTTATAGGATTTAGGGTTTAGAATTTTGAGTTTAGGGTTTAGGGTTTAGGGTTTAGGGTTTAGGTTTTCGGGTTTAGGATTTAGAGTTTGGATTTAGGATTTAGGGTTTAGGGTTTTGCTTAAGGGTTAGGTTTTAGAGTTTTGGGTTTAGGATTTAGGGTTTAATGTTTAGAGTTTAGGTTTTAGGATTTACGGTTTACATTTATGGTTTAGGATTAAGGGTTTAGGGTTTAATGTTTAGGATTTAGGGTTTATTGTTTGAATTTAGCGTTTAAGGTTTAGGGTTTAGGGCTTAAGATTTTAAGGTTTTGTTTTAGGGTTTAGGGTTTAGGGTTTCGTGTTTAGAGTTTAGGGTTTATGGTTTAAGGTTTATGGTTTTGAGTTTATGGTTTAGGGGTTAGTGTTTACGGTTTAGGGTTAGGGTTTTTTGCTTTTGGTTTATGGTTTAGGGTTTAGTGTTTACGGTTTAGGGTTATGGTTTATGGTTTGGGATTTAGGGTTTAGGGTTTAGGGTTTAGAGTTTAGGGTTTATGGTTTAAGGTTTATGGTTTAAGCTTTAGGGTTTAGGGTTTAGAGTTGAGGGTTTATGATTTAAGGTTTACGGTTTAAGCTTTAGGGTTTAGGATTTAGGGTTTAGTATTTACGGTTTCGTGTTCGGGTTTATGGTTTAGGTTTAGGGTTTAGGGTTTATGGCTTAGGGTTTAGGGTTTAGGTGTAAGGTTTGGGGTTTGGAATTTAGAGTTTAGGTTTAGAATATAGGGTATAGGTCTAGGGTTTAAGGATAAACCTTTATGGTTTAGACTTTATGGTTTAGGATTTAGGGTTTAGGGTTTAGATTTTAATGTTTTAAATTAAGGTTTAGGTTTTAGGGTTTTGGGTATAGAATTTAGAGTTTATTGTTAAGGTTTAGGATTTATGGTTTGGTGTTTTGGGTTTAGGGTTTAGGGATTCGAGTTGAATATTTAGGGTTTAGGTTTGAGGTTTTAAGGTTAGGGTTAAGAATTTATGGTTAGTGTTTAGGGTTTAGATTTTTTGATTAAGTGTTTAGGGTTTAGGCTTTAGGCTTTAGGGTTTAGGGTTTAGCGTTATGGTTTAAGTTTTATGGTTTAAAGTTTAGTGTTTAGGGTTTAGGATTAGGGTTTATTGTTTGGGTTGAGGTTTTATGGTTTAGGGTTTAGGTATTAGGGCTTAGTGTTTAGGGGTTAGGGTTTAAGGTTTAGAGTTTAGGGTTTTGTTTAGGGTTTAGGTTTTATGTCTTAGGGTTTTGGATTTAAGGTTTAAGGTGTAGGGTTTGAGGTTTAGAGTTTAGGGTTTAAGGTATATAGGGTTTAGGGTTTAGGGTCTAGGGTTTAGGGATTAGGCTTTATGGTTTTGAGTTTAGGGTTGAGGATTTAGTGTTTAGGTTTTAGGTTTTATGGTTTTAAATTTAGGGTTTAGGTTTTAGTGTTTAGGGTTTCGGGTCTAGTATTTAGGGTTTAAGGTTTAGGTTTAGGGTTTAAGGTTTAGGATTTAGGATTTAAGGTTTACGGTTTTGGTTTTAAGGTTTAGGGTTTAGGGTTTAGTGTAGAGTTTAGGGTTTATGGATAAGGATTTAGGGTTTAGTGTAGATTTTAGGGTTTATGGATAAGGATTTAGGGTTTACTGTTTTGGCTTTAGGCTTTAGAGTTTAAGGTTTATTGTTTAGAGTTTAGGGTTTAGGGTTTGAGGTTTGGGGTTAGGGTTTTGGGTTTTGGGTATAGAGTTTAGAGTTTATGGTTAAGGTTTGGGGTTTAAATTTTAGGGTTTTGGTTATAGGGTTCAGGAATTCGAGTTGAAGGTTTTGGGTTTAGGGTTTAGGTTTTAGGCTTTAGGGTTAGGGTTTACAATTTATGTTTTAGGCTTTAGGATTTAGATTTTAGGATTAAGGGTTTAGGGTTTAGTGATTAGTGATTAGGTGTTTAGGTTTAGGGGTTTAGTGTTTAGTGATTAGGGATTAGGGTTTAGGTTTAGAAATTAGAAATTAGTATTTGGATTTAGTATTTTTGTGTTTAGGGTTTAGATTTAGAGTTTAGGGTTTTGGGTATAGGGTTTAGGGGTTTTTTTTTTTGTTTTTAAATAAACGACCCTTGGGGGGGTCAGGGGTTTAGCAACACCCCCAGGCCTTAACATAAATAAGAACAAACAAGATACAAGGAGGGGGACATAAACCTAACCTCCAATCCTATGGTGGTTCATTAGTCGATCTTCCTACTAAGGATAGACAACTTATCCCCATTCTAAAAAAGGAAAATCTAGAAACTAAGCACCTAAAAGAGAGGACTCCTCTCGATACAAAGAATCTAAAATCATAAATAAGGGAGACTCTCCCCTTTCAAAAGTAAGACAAGAATGCAAACCTAGAAAAATAAAACCTATACATGAAGTTCAAAGGAGTAAATTCAAAATCAGGGAGGTCTCTTGATTCGTTTCAGTCTCTTTCTCCTGAAGGTTGGCATGTCGAGTTTTTCCAGAATGAAGCTTCCTTTTACTAAAGTAGGAAGTTGTTCCTTGATGTAGAAGTGTTGGATGATATCTGAAGTATGGCTGAATTTGGATAGATGGCCAGCCGTGTTGTTTGCCTCTCTGTAGGTGTGTGTGCATTTGAGTTGCTCCAATTGTTTGACTAGGTGTTGTAGTTCTGTGATGTACTGCTGTAGATTCCAGGGAAGCGTGAGCTATTTTGAAAGCCATTTAATGACCAGTTCAGAGTCGACTTCTAGGTGTATTTTCTTATATCCATGTTGGATGCACCAGAAGATACCATGGCTGGCGGCTTGCACCTCAGCTTGGTTGTTGGTGCCAGTTCATAGGGGTATAGCAAATGCATAAATCATCCTCCCCAGATGGTCTCTCAAAATTCCCCCTCCACCAATCTGTCCAGGATTACTGAGTGCACTACCATCCGTATTAAGTTTAAGTAAAGGTTGGCAAGGTTTCTCCCATTTGACAATTCTAACCATAGTCTCCTGTCTACACTTCTCCACCATTCTGTATAAATCAGGGGTTTAGAGTTTAGAGTTTAGGGTTTGGGTTTTAGGGTTTAGGATTTAGGATTTAGGGTTTAGGGTTTTGTTTAAGGGTTAGGTTTTAGAGTTTGGGTTTAGGATTTAGGGTTTAACATTTAGAGTTTAGGATTTAGGATTTACGGTTTACATTTAGGGTTTAGGATTAAGGGTTTAGGGTTTAATGTTTACGATTTAGGGTTTATTGTTTGAATTTAGCGTTTAGGGTGTACGGTTTAGGGCTTAAGATTTTAGGGTTTAGGGTTTAGGGTTTCGTGTTTAGAGTTTACGGTTTATGGTTTAAGGTTTATGATTTTGAGTTTATGGTTTAGTGTTTTGGGATTAGTGTTTACGGTTCAGGGTTAAGGTGTATGGTTTAGGTTTATGGTTTATCGTTTCTGGTTTATGGTTTAGGTTTTATGGTTTAGGGTTTATGGTTTAAGGTTTATGGTTTAGAGTTTAGGGTTTAGGGTTTAGGGTTTAGTTTTTACGGTTTAAGGTTAGGGTTGATGGTTATGGTTTATGGTTTAGGGTTTAGGTTTATGGTTTATGGTTTATGATTTAGGGTTTAGGGTTTAGTATTTAGGGTTTAGGGTTTAGAGTTGAGGGTTTATGGTTTAAGGTTTATGGTTTAAGCTTTAGGGTTTAGGGTTTAGGGTTTATGGTTTAGGGTTTGGGTTTAGGGTTTAGGGTTTTGGATTTAGGGTGTATGGTTTAACGTTTAGACTTTAGGATTTAGGGTTTAGGGATTAGGGTTTAAGGTTTTGGTTTGGGGTTTAGGTTTAGTGTTTAGGGTTTAGACTTTAGGATTTAGAATTTGGATTTAGGGTTAATGTTTAGGGTTTAGGGTCTAAGGTTTATGGTTTAGAGTTTAGGGTTTAGGTTTTATGGTTTAGGGTTAGGGTTTATGGATTATGGTTTAGGATTTAGGGTTAGGGTTTAGGGTTAGGGTTAGGGTTTAGGGTCTAGTGTTACGGTTTAGGGTTTAGAGTTTAGTGTTTATGGTTTTGGGTTTAAAGTTTTGGTTTAGGGTTTTAGGATTAGGTTTTCGGGTTTAGGGTTTAACGTTTAGGGTTCATGGTTTTGGGTTTAAATTTCAGGGAATAGGTTGTTAGGTTTTGGGTTTAGGGTTTAAAGTGTAGTGTTTATGGTTTATGGTTTAAATTTTAGGGTTTAGGGTTTGCAATTATAGGTTTAGGGGTTAGGATTTAGGGTTTAGGGCTGAGGGTTTAGAGTTTCGGATTTAGGGTTTAGGGTTTAGAGTTTAGGGTTTAGGGTTTAGGGTTTTGAGTTTTGAATTTTCGGGTTAGGTTTAAGTGTTTAGGAATTAAGGTTTAGGATTTAGTGTTTAGATCCTAGGGTTTAGAGTTTGGATTTGGGGTTTAGGGTTTTGGTTTCGGGTTAGGTTTTAGTGTTTTGGATTTATTGTTTTGGTGCGAACGTTTAGAGTTTAGGATTTACGTTTAGGATTTACGTTTAGGGTTTAGGATTAAGAGTTAACGTTTAGGGTTTAGGGATTAGTTTTTAGGATTTATCGTTGAATTTACTGTTTAGGGTTAATGTTTTAAGGTTTTAGGGTTTAGGTTTAGGGTTTAGGGTTTAGGGTTTAGTGTTTAGGGTTTAGGGATTTAGGGTTTAGTGTAGAGTTTCGTGTTTATGCATAAGGATTTACTGTTTAGGTTTAAGGGTTTAGGGTTTAGGCTTTATGCTTTAGGGTTTAGAATGTAGGATTTATGGTTTAAGGTTTATGGTTTAGAGTTTAGGGTTTAGGGTTTGGGGTTTGGGGTTAGGGTTTTGGGTTTTGGGTATAGAGTTTAGTGTTTATGGTTAAGATTTAGGGTTTAGGGTTTAAATTTTAAGGTTTTGGGTATAAGGTTTAGGGATTTGAATTGAAGGTTTTGGGTTTAGGGTTTAGGTTTTAGGCTTTTGGGTTAGGATTTAGAATTTATGTTTTAGGGTTTAGGATTTAGATTTTAGGATTAAGGGTTTAGGATTTAGATTTTAGGATCAAGGGTTTAGGGTTTAGTGATTAGTTTTTAGGGTTTAGCTTTAGGGGTTTAGTGTTTGGTGAAGAGAGATTAGGGTTTAGGTTTAGAGTTTAGAAATTAGGATTAGGATTTAAGATTTAGGGTTTAGATTTAGAGTTTAGGGTTTTGGGTATAGGTTTTAGGGTTTAGAGTTTGGAGTTTAGGGTTTAGGTTTTAGGGTTTGGATTTAGGAGTTAGGGTTTAGGGTTTTTCTTAAGGGTTAGGTATTAGAGTTTAGGGTTTAGGATTTAGTGTTTAACCTTTAGAGTTGAGGATTTTAGGATTTACGGTTTACATTTAGGGTTGAGGATTATGGGTTAAGGTTTAGGGTTTAATGTTTAGGGTTTAGGGTTTATTGTTTGAATTTAGCATTTAGGATTTAGGGTTTATGGCTTAAGATTTTAGGGTTTAGGTTTAGGGTTTAGGGTTTAGGGTTTAGAGTTGAGGGTTTATGGTTTAAGGTTTATGGTTTAATCTTTAGGGTTTAGGATTTAGGGTTTAGTATTTACGGTTTAGGGTTTGGGTTTATGGTTTAGGTTTAGGGTTTAGGGTTTTGGATTTAGGGTGTATGGTTTAACGTTTAGACTTTAGGATTTAGGGTTTAGGGATTAGGGTTTAAGGTTTTGGTTTGGGGTTTAGGTTTAGTGTTTAGGGTTTAGACTTTAGGATTTAGAATTTGGATTTAGGGTTAATGTTTAGGGTTTAGGGTCTAAGGTTTATGGTTTAGAGTTTAGGGTTTAGGTTTTACGGTTTAGGGTTAGGGTTTATGGATTATGGTTTAGGATTTAGGGTTAGGGTTTAGGGTTAGGGTTAGGGTTTAGGGTCTAGTGTAACGATTTAGGGTTTAGAGTTTAGTGTTTAGGGTTTTGGGTTTAGGAATTAAAGTTTTGATTTAGGGTTTTAGGATTAGGTTTTTGGGTTTAGGGTTTAACGTTTAGGGTTCATGGTTTTGGGTTTAAATTTCAGGGAATAGGTTGTTTGGTTTTGGGTTTAGGGTTTAGAGTGTAGAGTTTATGGTTTATGGTTTAAATTTTAAGGTTTAGGTTTAGGGTTTCGGGTTGAAGGTTTAGGGTTTAGGGTTTGCAATTATAGGTTTAGGGGTTAGGATTTAGGGTTTAGGGCTGAGGGTTTAGAGGTTAGGATTGAGGGTTTAGGGTTTAGAGTTTAGGGTTTAGGGTTTAGGGTTTTGAGTTTTGAATTTTCGGGTTAGGTTTAAGTGTTTAGGAATTAAGGTTTAGGATTTAGTGTTTAGATCATAGGGTTTAGAGTTTGAATTTGGGGTTTAGGGTTTTGGTTTCAGGTTAGGTTTTAGTGTTTAGGATTTAGCGTTTTGGGGCCAACGTTTAGAGTTTAGGATTTAGGTTTAGGATTTACGTTTAGGGGTTAGGATTAAGAGTTAACGTTTAGGGTTTAGGGATTAGTTTTTACGATTTATCGTTTGAATTTACTGTTGAGGGTTAATGTTTTAAGGTTTTAGGGTTTAGGTTTAGGTTTTAGGGTTTAGGGTTTAGGGTTTAGGGTTTAGGGTTTAGGGGTTGAGGGTTTAGTGTAGAGATTAGGGTTTATGCATAAGGATTTACTGTTTAGGTTTAAGGGTTTAGGGTTTAGGGTTTAGGCTTTATGCTTTAGGGTTTAGAGTGGAGGATATATGGTTTAAGGTTTATGGTTTAGAGTTTAGGGTTTAGGGTTTGGGGTTTGAGGTTTGGGTTTTGGGTTTTGGGTATAGAGTTTAGTGTTTATGGTTAAGGTTTGGGGTTTAGGGTTTAAATTTTAGGGTTTTGGGTATAAGGTTCAGGGATTTGAATTGAAGGTTTTGGTTTTAGGGTTTATGTTTTAGGCTTTTAGGTTAGGATTTAGAATTTATGTTTTAGGGTTTAGGATTTAGATTTTAGGATTAAGCGTTTAGGATTTAGATTTTAGGATTAAGGGTTTAGGGTTTAGTGATTAGTTTTTAGGGTTTAGCTTTAGGGGTTTAGTGTTTAGTGATTAGAGATTAGGGTTTAGGTTTAGAGTTTAGAAATTAGGATTAGGATTGAAGATTTAGTGTTTAGATTTAGAGTTTAGGGTTTTGGGTATCGGTTTTAGGGTTTAGAGTTTGGAGTTTAGGGTTTAGGTTTTAGGGTTTAGTATTTAGAGTTTGGATTTAGGAGTTAGGGTTTAGGGTTTTGCTTAAGGGTTAGGTATTAGAGTTTAGGGTTTAGGATGTAGTGTTTAACCTTTAGAGTTTAGGATTTTAGGATTTACGGTTTACATTTAGGGTTTAGGATTAAGGGTTAAGGTTTAGGGTTTTATGTTTAGGGTTTAGGGTTTATTGTTTGAATTTAGCATTTAGGATTTAGGGTTTATGGCTTAAGATTTTAGGGTTTAGGTTTAGGGTTTAGGCTTTAGGCTTTAGTGTTTAGATTTGAGGGTGTATGGTTTAAGGTTTATGGTTTAAGCTTTAAGGTTTAGGGTTTAGGGTTTAGTATTTATGGTTTAGGGTTTGGGTCTATGGTTTAGGTTTAGGGTTTAGGGTTTTAGGGTTTAGGGTTTAGGGTTCAGGGTTTAGGGTTTAGGGTGTATGGTTTAACGTTTAGACTTTAGGATTTAGGGTTTAGGGATTAGGGTTTCAGGTTTTGGTTTGGGGTTTAGGTTTAGTGGTTAGGGTTTAGACTTTAGGATTTAGAATTTGGATTTAGGGTTAATGTTTAGGGTTTAGGTTCTAAGGTTTATGGTTTAGAGTTTAGGGTTTAGGTTTTACGGTTTAGGGTTAGGGTTTATGGATTATGGTTTAGGATTTAGGGTTAGGGTTTAGGGTTAGGGTTAGGGTTAGGGTTTAGGGTCTAGTGTTACGGTTTAGGGTTTAGAGTTTAGTGTTTAGGGTTTTGGGTTTAGGGTTTAAAGTTTTGGTTTAGGGTTTTAAGATTAGGTTTTTGGGTTTAGGGTTTAACGTTTAGGGTTCATGGTTTTGGGTTTAAATTTCAGGGAATAGGTTGTTAGGTTTTGGGTTTAGGGTTTAGAGTGTAGAGTTTATGGTTTATGGTTTAAATTTTAGGGTTTAGGTTTAGGGTTTTAGGTTTCAGGTTTAGGGTTTAGGGTTTGCAATTATAGGTTTAGGGGTTAGGATTTAGGGTTTAGGGCTGAGGGTTTAGAGGTTAGGATTTAGGGTTTAGGGTTTAGAGTTTAGGGTTTAGGGTTTAGGGTTTTGAGTTTTGAATTTTCGGGTTAGGTTTAAGTGTTTAGGAATTAAGGTTTAGGATTTAGTGTTTAGATCCTAGGGTTTAGAGTTTGGATTTGGGGTTTAGGGTTTTGGTTTCAGGTTAGGTTTTAGTGTTTAGGATTTAGGGTTTTGGGGCAAACGTTTAGAGTTTAGGATTTAGGTTTAGGATTTATGTTTAGGGTTTAGGATTAAGAGTTAATGTTTAGGGTTTAGGGATTAGTTTTTAGGATTTATCGTTTGAATTTACTGTTTAGGGTTAATGTTTTAAGGTTTTAGGGTTTAGGTTTAGGGTTTAGGGTTTAGGGTTTAGTGTTTAGGGTTTAGGGGTTTAGGGTTTAGTGTAGACTTTAGGGTTTATGCATAAGGATTTACTATTTAGGTTTAAGGGTTAAGGGTTTAGGCTTTATGCTTTAGGGTTTAGAGTGTAGGATTTATGGTTTAAGGTTGATGGTTTAGAGTTTAGGGTTTAGGGTTTGGGGTTTGGGGTTAGGGTTTTGGGTTTTGGGTATAGAGTTTAGTGTTTATGGTTAAGGTTTAGGGTTTAGGGTTTAAATTTTAGGGTTTTGGGTATAAGGTTCAGGGATTTGAATTGAAGGTTTTGGGTTTAGGGTTTAGGTTTTAGGCTTTTGGGTTAGGATTTAGAATTTATGTTTTAGGGTTTAGGATTTAGATTTTAGGATTAAGGGTTTAGGATTTAGATTTTAGGATTAAGGGTTTAGGGTTTAGTGATTATTTTTTAGGGTTTAGCTTTAGGGGTTTAGTGTTTAGTGATTAGAGATTAGTGTTTAGGTTTAGAGTTTAGAAATTAGGATTAGGATTTAAGATTTAGGGTTTAGATTTAGAGTTTAGGGTTTTGGGTATAGGTTTTAGGGTTTAGAGTCTGGAGTTTAGGGTTTAGGATTTAGGGTTTAGTATGTAGAGTTTGGCTTTAGGAGTTAGGGTTTAGGGTTTTGCTTAAGGGTTAGGTATTAGAGTTTAGGGTTTAGGATGTAGTGTTTAACCTTTAGAGTTTAGGATTTTAGGATTTACGGTTTACATTTAGTGTTTAGGATTAAGGGTTAAGGTTTAGGGTTTTATGTTTAGGGTTTATGCTTTATTGTTTGAATTTAGGATTTAGTGTTTATGGCTTAAGATTTTAGGGTTTAGGTTTAGGGTTTAGGGTTTAGGGTTTAGAGTTGAGGGTTTATGGTTTAAGGTTTATGGTTTAAGCTTTAAGGTTTAGGGTTTAGGGTTTAGTATTTACGGTTTAGGGTTTGGGTTTATGGTTTAGGTTTAGGGTTTAGGGTTTAGGGTTTAGGGTTTAGGTTAAGGTTTATGGTTAATGGTTTAGGGTGTAGGGTTTAGTGTTTACGGTTTAGGGTTAGGGTTTATGGTTATGGTTTGGGGTTTGGAGTTTAGAGTTTAGGGTTTATGGTATAGGCTTTAGGGTTTAGAATCTAGGCTTTAGGGTCTAGGGTTTAGGGATAAAGCTTTATGGTGTAGAGTTTAGGGTTTAGGTTTTAGTGTTTTAAATTAAGGTTTATGTTTTAGGGTTTTGGGTTTTGGGTATAGAGTTTAGAGTTTATAGTTAAGGTTTAGGGTTTATGGTTTGGTGTTTTGGGTTTAGGGTTTAGGGATTCGAGTTCAAGGTTTAGGGTTTAGGTTTTAGGTTTTAGGGTTAGGGTTTAGAATTTATGATTAGTGTTTAGGTTTTTGGGTTTAGGGTTTAGGGTATACTGTTAGGGTATTGGTTTTAGGGTTTAGAGTTTAGGGTTTGGGGTATAGAGTTTAGGGTTTAGTGTCTAGGGTTTAGGGTTTAGGGTTTATGGTTTAGGGTTGATGGTTTAGTGATTAGGTTTTAATGTTTTAAATTTAGGGTTTAGGTTTTATGATTTATGGTTTATGGTTTTGGGTTTTGCGTTTAGAGTTTAGAGTATATGGTTAAGGGTTTAAGGTTTAAATTTTAGGGTTTAGTGTTTAGGGTTTAGGGTTTCGAGTTGAAGATTTAGGATTTAGTGTTTAGGTTTAAGGGTTTAGGGTTAGGGTTTGGGATTTAGTGCTTCGGGTTTAGGGTTTAGGATTTAGGTTAGGGTTTAGTCTTTTGATTTAGGGTTTAGGGTTAAGGGTTTAATGTGTAGCGTTTAGGGTTTAGGGTTTAAGGTTTAAGGTGTAGGGTTTAAGGTGTAGGGTTTAGGGTTTAGGGTTTTGAGTTTAGTATTTAGGTTTTAGGGTTTAGAGTTTGGGTTTAGGGTTTACGGTTTTAGTTTATGGTTATGTTTAGGGTATATGATTTATGGTTTATTGTTTGAATGTAGGGTTTAGGTTTTAGGGTTTAGGTTTAGGATTAGGGGTTCATTGTTTGAATTTAGGCTTTAGGGATTATGTTTAGGGTTAGGGTTTATGGTTTATGATTTATGGTTTAGGGTTTAAAGTTTTATGTTTTAGGGTTTATGGTTTAAGGTTTTAGGTTTAGCTTTAGGGTTTACGGTTTTGGGTTTTGCATTAGTGTTTAGGATATAGGGTTTAGGGTCTAGTATTTAGGGTTTAGGGTCTAGTATTTAGGGTTTAAGATTTAGGTTTAAGGTTTAGGGTTTAGGGTTTAGGGTTTTCAGTTAAGTGTTTATGGTTTAGGGTTTAGGGTTTAAGTTTTAGGGTTTTAAATTTAGGGTTTAGGTTTTAGTGCTTAGGGTTTATGGTTTAGGGTTTAGGGTTTAGGGTAGTATTTAGGGTGTAAGATTTAGGTTCAGAGTTTAAGGTTTTGCATGTAGGGTTTAGGTTTAGGGTTTAAGCTTTAGGGAAAGGGTTTAGAGTTTAGGGTTTAGGGTTATGTGCTTGGGGTCGAGGGTTTAAGTTTTAGAGTTGTAAATTTAGGGTTTAGGGTTTCACGTTTAGAGTTTTGGTTTAGGGATTTAGGTTTAGGGTTTAGGGTTTTGGTTTTAGGGTTAAGGGTTTGGGGTTTAGAGTTTATTCTTCGGGGTTTAGATTTTATTCTTCAGGGTTTAGGGTTTGATGTTTAAAGCTTGGATTTAATGCTTAGGGTTAGGTTTTAAGGTTTAGGGTTTATGGTTTAAGATTTAGAGTTTAGTATTTAGGGTTTAGGATTTAAGGTTTATGGTTTAGGTTTAGGGTTTAGGTTTAGTGTTTAGGGTTTAGGTTTAGGATTTAGAGTTTGGATTTAGAGTAAAGGTTTAGGGTTTCGGGTTAAGGATTTAAGGTTTAGGGTTTAGGGTTTAGGTTCTATGGTTTAGGGTTTTGGGTCTAAGGTTTATGGTTTAGAGTTTAGGGTTTAGGGTTTATGGTTTATGGTTTAGGGTTTAGGGTTTAGGGTTTAGGGTTAGGGTTTAGGGTCTAGTGTTACTATTTAGGGTTTAGAGTTTAGTGCTTAGGGTTTAAAGTTTAGCTGTAGGGTTTTAGGGTTTGGGTTTTGGGTTTAGTGTTTAACGTTTAGGGTTCAGGGTTTAGGGTTTAGGGTTTAGGGTGTAGGGTTCAGGGTTCAGGGTTTAGGATGTAGGGTTAGGGTTTTGAGTTTATGATTTATGGTTTATGGTTTAAGGTTTTATGTTTTAGGGTTTAAGGTTTTAGGGTTTAGGTTCAGTGTTTAAGGTTTAGGGTTAGTGTTTAGGGTATAGGGTTTAGGGTCTAGTATTTAGGGTTTAAGGTTTAGGTTTAGGGTTTAGAATTTAGGGTCCAGGGCTTACGGTTTAGGGTTAAGTGTTTATGGTTTAAGTTTTAGGGTTTTAAATTTAGGGTTTAGGTTTTAGGGCTTAGGGTTTGGGGTTTATGGTTTATGGTTTAGGGTTTAGGGTAGTATTTAGGGTTTCAGGTTTAGGTTTAGAGTTTAAGGTTTAACATTTAGAGTTTAAGGTTTAGGGAAAGGGTTTAAGGTTTAGGGTTTAGAGTTTAGGGTTTAGGGTTAATTTTTTAGGGTCTAGGGTTTAAGTTTTAGGGTTTTAAATTTAGGGTTTAGGGTTTAACATTTAGAGTTTTGTATTTAGGGATTTAGGTTTAGGGTTTAGGTTTTAGGGTTAAGGGTTTAGAGTTTATTCTTCAGGGTTTAGGGTTTGGAGTTTAAAGCTTGGATTTAATGTTTAGGGTTAGGTTTTAAGGTTTAGGGTTTATGGTTTAAGATTTAGAGTTTAGGATTTAGGGTTTAGAATTTAGGGTTTAAGGTTTAGGTTTAGTGTTTAGGGTTTAGGCTTTAGGATTTTAAATTTGGATTTAGGGTTAAGGGTTAGGGTTTCAGGTTTAGAGTATAAGATTTAGGGTTTAGGGTTTTGGGTATAAGGTTTATGGTTTACAGTTTAGGGTTTAGGGTTAGGGTTTAGGGTTTGGGGTTTGCGGTTTAGGATTTAGGGTTCAGGGTTTAGGGTGTAGGTTTAGGGTTAGGGTTTAGGATCTAGTGTTACGGTTTAGGGTTTAGTGTTTTGTGTTTAGTGTTTAAAGTTTAGGTGTAAGGTTTTTGGATTAGCGTTTTGGGTTTAGGGTTTAATGTTTAGGGTTCAGGGTGAAGTGTTTAGGGTGTAGGGTTTATGTTTTAGGGTTTTAAATTTTGGGTTTAGGTTTTAGGGCTTAGGGTGTCAGATTTAGGATTTACGGTTTAGAGTTTAGCGTTTATGGTTTATGGTTTAAATTTTAGGGTTTAGGGTTTTGGGTTCAGGATTTAGGATTTCAGGTTGAAGCTTTAGTGTTTAGGGTTTCAAGTTGTAGGTTTAGGGGTTAGGGCTAAGGGTTTAGAATTAGGATTTAGGGTTTAGGGTTTAGGGTTTAGATTTTAGGGTTTAGGGTTTTGAGTTTAGGATATACGGTTTAGGGTTTAGGATTTCAGGTTGAAGGTTTAGGGATTAGGGTTAAGGTTTTATGGTTTATGGTTTATGGTTTTGAGTTGTAGGTTTAGGGCTTATGGTTTAAATTTTAGGGTTTAGAGTTTAGGGTTTAGGATTTAGGTTAGGATTTAGGATTTAGGGTTTAGCATTAAGGTTTAGGGTTTAAGGTTTA
>JAJOOI010015748.1:0-24281 GCA_029582585.1 Solanum bukasovii | reverse complement strand
GAAAGGATCACCCAACACTAAAAGCTCACATACCTTGATAGGGATCACCCCCGACGAAAATCCACGATGATCTCCTCGATTTTCCTCTTCTTCTTCTCCTTCTTCTCTTCTTCTTCTCTTCTTCACTCTCAAGAACCCTAACTTTCACTCTCAAGAACCCTAACTTTCACTCTCTTAAAATGGAACAAAAATGATCCAAATATCGGCCTAACACAACAATATATCCTCAAAAGAAATAGCTAGGGAAAAGACCAAAATGCCCTTAATGATTCCCGGATGGATTTTCTTGTCAACTGCCCAACTTTCAAAGGGCCATAACTCGCTCATACGAACTCGGAATTGAGCAAACTCGGCGGCGTTGGAAAGATCATTCCACAAGCTTCAAAACCATAACTGGAACTACTCCTAACTCATCCTGAGCTGGAAGTTATGACTGCTCAAAGTTGGCCAAAAACTCACCTTTTCCATACTTAGCCAAAATTTTCCAGATTTTTTCAAATCCTTTCCAAAATGAAAATTTTCAAATTCTAAGCTTCTTCTTAGTTATTTCAATTTGCCGGATGTTACAGAAGCTATTTCCTTGTTTCTCAATCTCTTAACTTGCCGGTATAGAATCTCAACTGCGACTTCCTCATATGAAAGGTTCTCATCAACTCTCAACCCTTCAAAGGAAATTATGGATGTCGGATCTCCAACTCACTTCTTAAGCATTGAGACATGGAAAACGGGATGCACCATTGCCAAATCATTTGGCAAATCAAGTTCATGAGCAACCTTACCAACACGTCTCAAGATTTTTTATAACGTATCGCAGACTAAGTTTCCCTTTCTTCCCGAATCTCATCACACCCTTCATGGGTGATATTTTCAAATAAACCAAATCACTAACCTCAAACTCTAGGTCTCTTCTTCTAACATCAGCATGGGGTTTTTGTGGACCTTGGGCAGTTCTCAACCCCTCTCTAATGAGCCGTACTTTCTCCATAGCCTCATGAACTGTAACACCTCAGAATTTTTTTTAGCTTAGACTTGAACCATCCTTCGTAGTGAGTAAGTTTTTACCAAGGAATTTAATTTTTTCCCAAGTGTTAAGGTCACTAGATGTAGCACCTTGTGTTCCAAAAAGAACTAGAGAGAATTCACTCAAGTCATTCCTAAGTTCTTCTAAGTTTTGGGTCAATTTCAAACGACCATAACCTTCAGCACAGTATGAGTTAGGTGGCCTATAAGATATCAAATGAAAGGTTTTTGAATTATCTTTTCAATGCCATCAAGTTTGCTAAATTTGGAGCTCATATGAGAGAGATATGCACGTTTGAAGTCGGGCTGTGCAAATAAAGAAAGTTACCAGAAAATAGAAAGGGGTATTTTGGTCTGTTCCTTACCCAATCAGATTTAATTCGTTTTAGTTAGGTTTTAGGGGTCTGATCTGATTAGTTTCAGCTTTATAATCCTAATATACACCTAGGGTTTTAGTTGAAAGTTAAAGAAGAGAAAAAAAGAGAAAAGAGGAGAAAAGAAGAAAGGATCAAAGCGTTCGTCGAGGTTCTTGAGTTTTATTATGGATTTTCGCCATGGGTTTGATCCCTAAGAGATACATAAGTTTCCGTAGTGTTTGGTTCTTTCAACCACACGGCAAACATTATTTTTCATATTCGAAATCGTCCATAAAGATTGCATTTAAGTTCTTGAAAAGTATTCTTGAAGGTTCATTTTAAATCTTGTTTTGTTGGGGTTTTGATGTAATCTTGAGATGAAAGTGAGTGTTTTGAGGGTATTGAATAAATTAGAGTATAATTATGTTAAGTAATCAAATCCAAGTGATTGGGATAGAAACCATTTGATTCTAAGTGAATGAGGGTCGAAAAACGAGTAAGAAAGATCGACAGGATTTAAGGAACATGTCCGCGTTGCAGACTTGCTCCCCAGAGAGAAATTTTTCTCTCCACATTGTAGAGAGAACGTAGACTCCACTGTTTCAAAATTAATTTGCGATCGAATATTATAATTCATCTCAGCGTCACAGACTTGCTCCCCAAACAGTTTTTTTCAACTGTTTCTCATGATTAACTATCTAAAACAGTTTTAATCATCACGATATCTTTCCTACCACAAATCATAACCTTGAATTCATAATTCAAATTCAAGGTAGAGCTAAGAGTTAACTTCAAACGACCATAACCTTCATGAATTGTAACACCTCAGAAAACTTTTGAGCTTAGACTTGAACCATCCTTTGTAGTGAGTAAATTTTTGCCAGGAATTTAAATTTTTTCTAAGTGTTAAGGTCACTAGATGTAGCACGTTTTGTTCTAAAAAGAACTAGAGAGAATTCACTCAAGTCATTACTAAGTTCTTCTAAGTTTTGGATCAACTTTAAACTACCATCACCTTCAGTACAGTATGAGTTAGGTGGCCCATAAGATATCAAAAGAAAGGTATTTCAATTATCTTTTCAATTCCATCAAGTTTGCTAAATTTCAAGCTCGTATGAGAGAGATATGCCCGTTTGAAGTCAGGCTGTCCAAATAAGGAAAGTGACTCGAAAAATAGTAAGGGGTATTTTGGTCTGTTCCTTACCCAATCAGATTTAATTCATTTTAGTAAGGTTTTAGGGGTCTAATCTAATTAGTTTCAGTTTTATATTCCTAATATACACCTAGGGTTTTAGTTGAAAATTCAAGAAGAGAAAAAAAAGAGAAAATAGGAGAAAAGAGGAAAGGATCAAGACGTTCGTCAAGGTTCTTGAGTTTTGTTGCGAATTTTCTTCATGGGTTTAATACCTAAGAGATATGTAAGTTTTCGTAGTGTTTGGTTTGTTCATCCACACGCCAAACATGATTTTTCATATTCGAATTTGTCCATACAGTTTGCAAGATTTAAGTTCTAGAAAAGTGTTCTTAAAGTTTCATTCTAAATCTTGTTTTTTTGGGGTTTTGATGAAATCTTGAGATGAAAGTGAGTGTTTTGAGGGCTGTATTGAGTAAATTAGATTGTAATTATGTTGAGTAATCGAATCCAAATGATTGGGAAAGAAACCATACGATTCTAGGCGAATGAGGGTCGAAAAATGAGTAAGAAAGATCGACAGATTTTAAGGAACAGGTCCTCGCCGTAAACTTGCTCCCCAGAGAGAAAATTTTCACTCCACATCAGAGAGAGAACATGGACTCCACTGTTTCAAAATTAATTCACGACCAAATATTATAATTCATCTCCGCATCGCGGACTTGCTCCCCAGACAATGTTTTCAACGGTTTCTTATGATTAAATATCTAAAACACTTTTAATCATCACGATATCTCTCCTACCACAAATCATAACCTTGAATTCATAATTCAAATTCAAGGTAGAGCTAAGAGTTAAGTCTTGAAAGTTCTTTCGATTTTTTTAAAAAAAAGTCCCTTTGAGTTTTTTCGAGGAGTCTTCTACAATTTATAATAACTTGTTTCAAGATTCAAGTTAGTGAGCATGAGAGTGAGGAGAATGTATCCACGAGTCTACTTTATCATCACGAGATCCTTCATATTACGAACTATAACCCTTGAGTTCATAATTCTAACTCAAGAGAGAGTTAAGAGTAGAGTCCAAAGAAGTATTTGAGTTTAATTGTGAACCCGTTAAGATCAACTACTGATTTGAGCTAAGTTTTGAGGAAGTAAGTATGAGAATGAGAAGAGTCATATAAACGAGTTCCATATTGTTATGTAGTCCCTCGAGTCGAGTCTTTCATGCCCATAAATTCTGCATGAACTTCGTAAACTGAGCATCTTTGAGAGGAGTAGTATTTTAAAGTTCTAAGTCTTGAGTATTGAGTTCCTAATCCCTTTTGAGATTTTATTCCTAATCATGGGACTATTATATATTACCTATGGAGTCCTTGAGTTAAGTTATTCGTGCCCATAATTCCGCATGAACCCTATGAGTTGAACATTTTTGAGATGATTAGTATTATGAAGTCCTTGAGTTGAGTAGTTCATGCCAATAATTCGGCATAAACCCTCTGAGTTGAGCATTTTTGAAACGAGTATTACCATTGAAGTTCTTGAGTTCGGAGTTGTCGAGTCTCGAGTATTGAGTTCTACGTATGGTTATTGAAAACGTCAAATTGATTCGTTCAAATCCATAATTCGGCATGGACTTTATTGTGAGATGTCTTTTTACAATTTTTTCTAAACTTGTTTTAAGACTTGAGCACTTGAGTTGAGAAAGAGTATAGTCAAGTTCATTTTATTTAAAATGATATGTGGGAACTAAGTAGTCCCAACAGAAAATGTTTTCACATTTAAAACAGGAGAAAACTGAGATTTCCAAAAGAGTTTTGAGCAGTTTGAGTAGCATCTCTTTTTAGAGAAAGATTTTGAGTAATAATCTTAAAGCACAAAAAAAGTTATGTTTTTAAATATATGAGCTGAGTATATTTTTCGGAGTAGTATTGAGCACCGATATGTGGACGAGTTCAGATAACTCAAGTCTCCATAAACCATGTAGCCAACGTTGGTAGAAAGGGTCATACTTTTTAGATGATTCCTTAATGCTTTTAAGAATAGGTTAGTTGATCCACTTAGTTGAGAGGTTCTATACCCCGGCAAGGTATAGGACAATTTTGGAAGCGTGGGCGAGACGCTGTATCATCACATAGCTCATCGTGATGGTTTTCGGTTAGAGAAAGTCCCACATAGTTATATTGTATTCTTATATACAAGCTAAGTTATTATTGTATTCTTCAATATATTGAGTTGCTATCTATTGTTTTAAAAGCTTTCCGTATATCGCATCTTTTATTGTTGCTTTATCTTGAGTTGAGTTGAGTATCTTATTCTTTAGTTGAGCTTAGTTGAGTGAGTTGAGAAGAGGTAAGTATGTTTCTTTTTTATCAAGTTCAAGCTTATGTTTATGTTTTAGAATTCCCCTTACATGCTCGTGCATTCCATGTATTGAGCCATTTGGCCTACATCGTTTCATGATGTAGATACATATCTTTAGGATCATTAGCAGACGTTTCGTTGAGGTCATGGGATATTCTAGTCAGCTTTGGCGAGCCTTCTTACATTTTGGAGGACTTCACCTTAATTTTGCATTTAGTAGTTGTGAGATGTCGTGGGTCTTGTCCCAATATCCTTCTGTAATAGTAGAGGCTTCATAGATAGACAAAGTTGAGTAGTTTTCAGTATGTATCTTCCTTGAGTTGATTTTACAAACTCTGAGTTATCTATTGAGTATTGTTCAGATTATTTAAAAGTTGAGAATATTGAATGTAATTCAGTTCTTAAGCTTTTGCATGCTTAAGTTAGTCTTCCGCTTGTAGTCAGTCAGGATTAGGTTCGCTTAGGGACCAACAATGGTTATTGGGTACTGGCCATGTCCAGAGTGTAGACTCGGGTCGTGACAAATTTGGTATCAGAGCATAGAGTTAAAGTGTCCTAGGGTGTCTATGAAGTCGTGTCAAGTAAGATCTTGTTTATAGTTGTGAGGGCCCCACTTCTATAAATGAGGGGCTACATACATTCAAGAAAAGTTTCCATTCTTTCATTCTCTTAATCATGCAATAGAACTATGTTATAGAGATTCATTCTAACTCGTGTGTTCGCATATCCATTCATCTACCCTCCATACTAGAGGTGGTTAAAAAGCAAAGTCAGTCATTTAGCGATGAGTTGCTCTTAGCATAAATCTTGAGGAAGTCATGAGACTGCAGAGAGGCTTAAGAGAAGCCTGTGAGTGAGTTAAGTATTGAGTTCGAGGAAATTCACTCATATTCATATGAATCGTGCGTTTGAGCTAAAAGTGAGTTGTACTCTCTTCCCTAAGCTTGGTTTCAGCTTAAATCCTTAAGAGGATAGTATGTTTAGAGCTTGGGTAGTATTTTTACCCTAAAAGATAGTATGAATGACGAGATCATGAGCAGTAGTAGTGAAAGAGCCCAGAGTTAGAGGAAAGTATGCAGAGGTATAGAGATATATGAAATGGAGATAATGATGGGGCAAATTATGTTATTATAGTCATGCACCCAGTAAGTTATTGATGAGGAGTTTTCCCTTATGGGTAGACTAAGAAGTGATGAGTTGTGAAAATCTCATGATAGGAGGTAGAGTAAAAGTTGCTAGTCAAGATGAGATAGAGTATATATATATTTTTAACCAGAATAGTGTTGATGCCGATGTGCCATCGTGTTAGAGGAGGCTAAATATATGTGTTGAATAGAAGCACAGAGTATTCATGAAGTGATAGATCTAAGCTAGACTTGTGATATGTTTGAGAGGGTCATGCTGTTGAGAAGGTTATAGAGCTGATGAAGTAATGAGGTATAGTATAGTAGGCGAGCAATCATATTGATATTCAGGTTTAGTAGTGAGCATTAAGCTTGAATTTGAGATGAGTTTCATGATCGAAAGAATGGCAACATGAGGGTGATGATGTTAGTCTTGGGATTTGATATGATATACTTGACATAGAGTTGGTGAGGAATTGAGATGTTAGTTGCAATAAATATGAGTGGTATAAGTGAGAGACCCTAACCTTTAGATAAGGGTAGTGAAGTGTGGCTAAGTCACAAGAGTAACAAGAGAATTAAGAGGTGTACCGAGAGGGTATGTAATCAAAAGAGGTTAAGAGAAACACCTTAGAAAGAGGTCTTAATACCTGCTTATTGAGAGTTCGGTAGTCATGAGATAAATTTCTCTCGAGTGTTAGAGTAAAAGTAGATGTAGACCAGTTAGAGATAATGAAATAGGTCCATAGCTTTCAAGTGTCAGCTTTAGACCTATGAGGAAATGATAATATGAGAAATCAAGTCAAGTGTTTGAGAGTAAGATAGTAATAAGTTCCAAAGAGTATGTGAGATATCCTTTTGAAGGTCCTTTTAGTAATGGAGTGATGTTAGAAAGAGGAGGTTGATGTTTTTATCGTGATAGTGATGGTATGATAATTCCATCTAAGGTTATAAATGAGGAGGAAGAGGAGGATGAGGTTTTACTATGAGAAATAGTTAAATGAGAACCCTTAGTTGGTTCCGAAGGAGTTGGTTAGTAGGAGTCCATAGAGTTGTTAGAGTACTAAGCTTGAATATGGAGTTGTTAAACATTAGGTGGTTCTTGATATGAGCCCAAAGTGGTGGTAAAGAGTAATAGTCTTGGGATGAGATTCCTTATAGAGAGGTATAGAACCTGAACCAAAGGATTTGGGTTAAGCTTGAATAAAGTAAGAGCATACCATTAGACTCGGACCTTAGTAAGAGTAATCCCATTCCATACCTAGTCCAGTCGTCATTTTAGGACGAATGATCCCAAGGGAGAGATATTGTAACACCCCGGAAATTTTTTGATCTTAGACTTGAACCATCCTTCATAGTGAGTAAGTTTTTACCAAGGAATTTAAATTTTTCCTAAGTGTTAAGGTCACTAGATGTAGCACCTTGTGTTCCAAAAAGAACTAGAGATAATTCACTCATGTCATTCCTAAGTTCTTCTAAGTTTTGGGTCAACTTCAAACGACCATAACCTTCAGTATATGATGCGTTAGGTGGCTCATAAGATATCAAATGAAAGGACTTTAAATTATCTTTCCAACGCCACCGAGTTTTGCTAAATTTCAAGTTTGTATGAGAGAGATGCCCGTTTGAAGTCGGGATGTCCAAAAAGTTGCCCAAAAATTGTAAGGGGTATTTGGTCTTTTCCTTACCCAATCAGATTTAAATTTGTTTTAGTAAGGTTTTAGGGGTCTAATATGATTAGGTTCAGTTTTATAATCCTAATATATACACCTAGGGTTTTAGTAGAGAGTTCAATAAGAGAAATAACAGAAAAGAGGAGAAAAGAGGAAAGGATAAAGGCGTTCGTCGAGGTTCTTGAGTTTTGTTACGGATTTTCGCCATGGGTTTGATCCCTAAGAGGTATGTAAGTTTAAATAGTGTTGGTTTCATTCACCCACATGCCAAATATGATTTTTCATATTCGAATTTGTCCATAAAGATTGCAAGATTTAAGTTCTTGAAAAGTGTTCTTGAAGTTTCATTCTAAATCTTGTTTTGTTGGGGGTTTGATAAAATCTTGAGATGAAAGTGAGTGTTTTGAGGGATGTATTGAGTAAATTATAGTGTAATTTTGTTGAGTAATCGAATCCAAGTGATTGGGAAAGAAACCATTTGATTCTAGGCGAATGAAGGTTAAAATACGAGTAAGAAAGATCGGGCAGGATTTAAGGTATAGGTCCACGTCGCGAACTTGCTCCCCAAGAGAGAAAATTTTCTCTCCGCGTAGCGGAGAGAATGCGGACTCCACAGTTTTAAGATTAATTCGCGACCAAATATTATAATTCATCTCTATGTCGCGAACTTTCTCCCCAGACAGTGTTTTTCAACCGTTTCTCATGATTAACTATCTAAAACACTTTTAATCATCAATATATATCTACTACCACAAATCATAAGCTTGAATTCATAATTCACATTCAAGGTAGAGCTAACTGTTAAGTCTTGAGAGTTCTTTCGAACATTTTTTAGAACATTTCCTTTGAGTCTTTTTGAAGAGTCTTTCTACAATTTATAATAACTTGTTTCAAGACTCAAGTTAGTGAACATGAGTGTGAGTTATCATCATGAGAAGTTTCATATTACGAACCATAACCCTTGAATTCATAATTCAAACTCAAGAGAGAGTTAGGGGTAGAGTCTAAGGAAGTATTTGAGTTCAATTGTGAATCCTTTGAGATCAACTATTGATTTGAGCTAAGTTTTGAGGAAGTAAGTATGAGAATGAGAAGATTCGTATACACGAGCTCCATGTTGTTACGTAGACCCTCGAGTCGAGTCGTTCATGCCCATAAATTCCGCATGAACTTCATAAATTGAGCATCTTTGAGACGAGTAGTATCTTCAAGTTCTAAGTCTTGATTATTGAGTTCCTAATCCCTTTTGAGATTTTATTCCTAATCATGGGACTATTACATATTACCCATGGATTCCTTGAGTTGAGTTGTTCATGCCCATAATTCCGCATGAGTCCTATGCTTTGAAATTTTTTGAGATGAGTAGTGTCATGAAGTCCTTGAGTTGAGTAGTTCATGCCCATAATTCCGCATGAACCCTCTGAGTCGAGCATTCTTGAAACGAGTATTACCATTGAAGTTCTTCAATTTTACGTTCTTGAGTCTCAAGTATTGAGTTCTACGTATGGTTATTGAAAATCTCGAATTGATTCGTTCACGTCCATAATTCGGCATGAACTTTATTCTGAGAAGTCTTTTTACAAATTTTTCTAAACTTGTTTTATTACTTGAGCACTTTATTTGAGAAAGAGTAGAGCCGAGTTCATTTTCTTTAAAATGATATATGGGAACTAAGTTGTCTTAAGAGAATATTTTCACATTTAAAAGAGGAGGAAACTGAGATTTCCAAAAGAGTTTTGAGCAGTTTGAGTAACATCTCTCTTTAGAGAAAGATTTTGAGTAATAATCTCAAACCACAGAAAGAGTTATGTTTTTAAATATATGGGCTGAGTATATTTTTGGGAGTAGTATGGAGCACCGATATGGGGACAAGTTCAGATAACTCAAGTCTCCATAAACCATGTAGCCAACGTGGGTAGAAAGGGTCATACTTTTTAGATGATTCCTTAATGCTTTTAAGCATAGCTTAGTGGATCCACTTAGTTGAGAGGTTCTATACCCCGACAAGGTATAGGACAATTCTGGCAGCGTGGGTGAGACAGTGTATCATCACATAACTCATAGTGATGGTTGTAGGTTAGAGAAACTCCCACAAAGTTATATTGTATTTTTATATACAAACTGAGTTATTATTGTATTCTTCAATACATTGAGTTCCTATCTATTGTTTTAAAAGCTTTCCATATATTGCATCTTTTATTGTTGCTTTATCTTGAGTTAAGTATCTTGAGTTGAGTATATTGAGTTGAGTATCTAATCTTTGAGTTGATTATATTATTCTTGAGTTGAGCTTAGTTGAGTCAGTTGAGAAAAGGTAAGTATGTTTATTTTTTATCAAGTTCAAGCTTAGGTTTATGTTTTATAATTCCCTTTACATGCTCGTACATTCCATGTACGAAACTATTTCACCTGCATCGTTTCATGATGCAGATACAGGTATTCGGGATCATCAACAAACGTTTCCTTGAGGTCATGGGATAATCCTGTCATCTTTGGTGAGCCTTCTTACATTCCGAAGGACTTCACCTTTATCTTATATTTAGTAGTTGTGAGATGTCGTGCGTCTTGTCCTGATATCCTTCTGTAATAGTAGAGGCTTCATAGATAGACAAAGTTGAGTAGTTTTCAGTATGTATCTTCCTTGAGTTGTTTTTAAAAACTCTGAATTATCTATTTATTGTTCAGATTGTTTAAAAGTTGAGATTATTGAATTTAATTCAGTTTTTAAGCTTTTGCATGCTTAATTTAGTCTTCCGCTTGTAGTCAGTCAGGATGAGGGTTCGCTTGGGGACAAACAATGGTTCTTGAGTGCCGGCCACGTCCAGGTTGTAGACTCAGGTTGTGACATGAACTAATTCTGGTCCAATCGAAGAAACTTCCCCAACTTCAAACTACCCTATAGGAGATCTACACCTCCTACCATAAAGAGCTTCAAAGGGGGCCATACCAATACTAGAATGGTAGCTATTATTATAATCAAACTCTATAAATGGTAAGTGCTCATCCCAACTTCCCTTGAAATCGATAACACATGCTCTTAACATATCCTCTAAAGTTGGCATCGTTCGCTCTGCTTGCCCATCGGTTTGTGGGTGAAAAGCTATGCTAAGCTTAATTCCAAAACTGTGATGTAAACTGAGTACCTCTATCAGAGATAATGGACAAGGGCACACTATGTAATCATACTATTTTTGTCATATACACCTTGGCATCATATTTCGCCGAATAAGAAACCTTGACGGGAAGGAAATGTGCCGTCATCTGATCTACAACCACCCAAATAGAATCATGTTGGTGCCGGATGCAAGGCAAACCAACTATAAAGTCCATATTTACGTCTTCCCACTTCCAACTGGGAATGCTAATATCTTGAGCTAAACCTCCCGGTTTCTGATGCTCAACCTTTACTTGTTGGCAATTCGGACATGTGGCCACAAATACCGCAATATCCCTCTTCATCCCATTCCACCAATAGACTTCCCATAAATCATAGTACATCTTGGTGTCTCCCAGGTGAATAGAATACCGAGAACTATGGGCAACTGCCAAAATCTGTTCCCTTAGCTCATCGACATTTGGAACACATAAACAACCTTGGTATCTAAGTACCCCATCTCTCGCTTGGGAGAAAGCCTCTACAAATTTCTTAAGTACCACTTCATTCAATTCTACCAAGATTGGATCAAGACTTTGCTTGGATTTCACATCATTTACATAAGATGATTCGGAACCATTATGGACCATGACACAACCCTTGTCGGAATCTACCAATAGAACACTTAATCGGGCCAATGTATGCACATCTCATGCAAACTCTTTTCTATCATCATCAACATGTGCAACACTACCCATTGACAACCTACTAAGGGCATCTGCCACCACATTAGCTTTGTCGGGGTGATAAAGAACACTCAAATCATAGTCTTTCAATAATTCAAACCACCTTGTTTGGCGAAGATTCAAATCCTTTTTAATAAACACATATTGCAAACTCTTGTGGTTGGTGAAAACATCAACATGAACCCCATACAAATAATGCCTCCAAATCTTTAAGGCAAATACGACCGCCGCTAATTCAAGGTCGTGAGTAGGATAATTTTTCTCATGGACTTTAACTTGCCTTGAAGCATAGGCATTCACCTTACCATTTTGCATAAGCACACATCCTAACCCAACTCTAGAGGCGTCACAATATACCACAAAACCATTCATACCTTTCGGTAAAGTCAACATCAGAGCGGAAGTGAGTCTATCCTTTAACTCTTAAAAACTTTTCTCACAAGCATCCAACCATATAAACTTAGCCTTCTTTTGAGTCAAGGTCGTCAAAGGAGAAGCCATGGAGGAAAACCCCTCAACAAACCTTCTATAATAACCGGCCAAACCCAAGAAGCTTCTAATATCTGTCGGTGATAGAGGTCTAGGCCAACTCTTGACCGCATCCGTCTTAATCAGATCCACCTCAATACCCATGCTTGAAACAATATGGCCTAAGAAAGCCACAAACCTTAACCAAAATACACATTTGCTAAACTTTGCAAAAAGTTGTTGGGCCTTGCGGATTTGCAATACGATCCTCAAATGATCAATATGCTCATTCTCACTTCTTGAATAGATCAAAATATCATCGATAAATCCAATCACAAACATGTCAAGATATTGCCTAAACACTTGATTTATCAAGTCCATAAATGCCGCTAGAGCGTTAGCCAAACCAAAGGACATTACTAGAAACTCATAGTGACCATATCGGGTTCTATAAGGTGTTTTCGATTCTTCTTTCACCCTCAATTGGTGATAACCCAACCGGAGATCAATCTTAGAGAAATAACTTGCCCCTTGAAGTTGGTCAAATAAATCATCTATCCTTGGGAGAGGATACTTGTTCTTAATGGTCACCTTGTTCAATTGTTAATAATCAATACACATACGAAGGGACCCATCTTTCTTCTTAACAAACATAACTGGAGCACCCCATGAAGAGATACTTGGTTGGATGAAACCCTTATCCAACAAATCCCTCTATTGTTCTTTCAACTCCTTAAGTTCTGCCGGAGCCATTCTATAAGGAGGAATAGAAATATGTTGCATATCTGGGAGAAGGTTAATACCAAAGTCTATTTCCCTTTTGGGAGGAATACCGGGTAGATCACCTGGGAACACTTCCAGAAACTCATTCACAATGGGGACCGACTTAGACTAGGGGTTTCAGAATCCATATCCCTCACCCTAACTACATGGTACAAACAACCCTTAGAAATCATCTTTCTAGCTTTAAGACAAGAGATAAACTGATTCTTATGCATATAATTTCTCCCCTTCCATTCTAGGATAGGCTCATTTGAAAACTGGACTTTGACTACCTGAGTTCTACAATCGATAGAAGCATAACAAGAGTGCAACCAATCCATACCAAGGATAACATCAAAATCTAGCATATCTAGCTCTACCAAATCTACAAGAGTAACTCTATGGGATAAGGAGACGGGACATCATATATAGACCCTCTTAGCCACCACAAAATCACCAACATGGGTAGAGACAGAAAAAGGTTCTAATAACACATCAGGGAGCACATCAAACCTCATGGCCACATAAGGTGTCATGAAGGAAAAAGTAGCTCCTGGATCAAGCAAAGCATACACATCTAGTTGAAAAACTTTTAGCATACCAATCACCACATCCAGGGAGTTCTCTTGATCACCTCTAGTTTGGAGTGCATAAAACCGGTTCTGCTTAGGAGCACTTGCACCCAAACCACTTGGACCGGATAAAGGGTAGGGTTGAGCCCTACAATGAGTATCTCCCTCATTCTTAGAAATAGAAGGGAAATTCCTTATCTTTTGATCCGTCTTACCACACCCAAAGCAAGCATTGTAGTCCTCTAGACATTTACCTTCATGATTTCTTCCACATTTAGCACAAGTAGGCATTGAGGACTTATTACCATCTCCTTGAGGTTTAGGGTTAGATGCCCTTTCATTGTTAGGCCTTGGAGGAGCATTTGAAAAACCTTGCTTGGAGAACTTTTGTCGAAACCTTGAACGACCCCATCCACCGGACCTAGAATGTGAATAGGTACCATCATACACTCTTGATCTCTTTGCCTCTCTATATCTTTCCTTTAGATTTTCTTCCTCAATTTGTTGGACATGCACCAGAAGGCGAGAAATGTCCATGTCATGAACAAGCATAGCGGTGCGGCACTCCTTGACTACAAAGTCGAACACCCCCAACAAAAACTTACTCATCTTGGTCCTACGATCTGCCATAATAGAAGGAGAATACTTAAATAGTTGAGTGAACCTCAAAGCGTATTCCCTTACACTCATATTTCCTTCCCTAAGGTTGATGGACTCAAGCACCTTGGCCTCTCTCATCTTAAGAGGGAAAAATCGATCAAGAAAAGCACTTCTGAACCTTTCCCACTCTATGGGACCCATTCCTTCTGGCCTTGCCTCTTTCCATTGATTGAACTAAATCTGGGCAACCCCTTTTAGTTGATAAATGGCTAACTCTGCCTTTTCTACCGGAGTCACTCCCATGATAGAAAGCATCTTATAGACCTCATCGATAAACTCTTGAGGATCTTCCTCAACTTTGGAGCCATAAAATTCAGTAGGGTTCATCCTTGTAAAGTCCCTCACTCTTGCCACCACTGTACCCACATTTGGGTTCACAGGAGCTACCACCTCTCTATTGGCTTCTTCTGTCACGGCTTGAGCCAACACTTGGAAAGCCGACCTAAACTCCATATTTGTCACATTGCCAGCCAAAGGATCAATCAGAGCTTGATGAGGAGCTTGGGGAGGAACCTCTTGATCCACATTTCTCTCTCAATCCTTATAGCATTAGCCCTTCTAGTAGTCATCATGAAAACTATCAGATAAGGATTAGGAGAAATATTTATAGAGTTAAAATCCTTGGCACGACCTAGAGAATGAAGAAGTGAAGTTACCTAAACATCTCGTAGCCTCTCATTCATAAATGTGGCGCGCTTTAAACTTATGAACAAGACTCTATTTGATGTGGTTTGAGACATCCTAGAACCATTCTAAACCTTGTGCTCTGATTACCAAGTTTGTCACGACCCAGGGGTACTACCCCCTAGATGTAACAAGGCGTATAAGACCCCGAGAGGCCTCATACAAGCCACTTAGCATATCATAACATAGAGTAATAGAAAATGGTGCGATATTTAAAACATTTTAACACAATCGAAGTCTTTTATAAAACGAGCGGAAGTCTGAAACCATCTAAACAACATGAATAAAGTCTTGAGTCGCAGCCCATACAATAATCCAAGACATAAAAGAAAGAAATAAGAGAAAAGGGTGATCACATCCTCAAACACAATGAGGACTTACCAAATCTTCACTTCCTTGATCAACAACGAATCTAGCCACGAGTGTGAGAATCTATGTGCCGGACCCTACATTTGATAAGAATGTAGGCAATAGTATGCGTTAGTATAATTAAGTACTAAAAATGATAGCTAGCATAAACAACATAAACATCATGAATACTCAATATAAACCATAATCATAATCATGCACACACATCAATATCATAATAAGAAAGGAATACTTCTCAAGTAACCTTATTCATCCTTAGTCAAGACTTGGGTCATCACCTCTTAGTCAACTTACCTCATTGAAGGTACCTTAAGCAACAATCCAAGATATTCTTTCTTCAGAAGATAATTCACATAGTTTATACTTACTTTTAAAGACATGTGGATTCGCCTCATTGCATAACTTATAAAGGCTAATAGGTATTTGCCTCTTGCCTTACTTACCTTAAGACCATGGGTACTCGCCTCCACAATCACATCATATGACACAGTACTCGCCTCCACATCATTTCATAAGGAGCATGGGTACTCACCTCCATTTCCATTCATCATATTAGGAACATAGGTAATCACCTCTTGTTCAATTCTAAGGAGTATGTGAAATCACCTCATAGCCTTCACATATAGAGGTAAATGGTAGTCACCTCTAGCCTTATCATTTACATAATCTTTTAGTCTAGATTCATTTAAGGTGAGAAATCCTTTCAACCTAAAATCACTAAAGTGAGAAAGCCTTTCACATTCATATATTCATAATGAAGCAATTCATGTGGGAAGTATCCCTTCCTCAACAATAACATCAATTAGCAACAATTCACATCATAAGTTTTACTCTCAAATCCCTAGATCTCATGATCATCATCTAAGCTTCATTCCCAAGAAACTCTAATCATAATTCATCAATCCTATAAGAACAAGCTTAAACCCATAAAGTTTCCCTTCATGGCACCAACCCAATTATATCAATTCTAGGTTATAATCATGGAATAGGCATGAGTACATGTAATTTCACTCTAATAACATGTAATTCTACTAATTAAATCATAAACAATCACAATTCACTCAATTGGATCAACATGCATCATAACCCATAACATTGGAAAAACCCATAACTAGAATTGGGGATTTAGACTTCACAATTGGGGAATTCTAGGGGACTCCATGGGAGGAAGGATCCCATTGATGAAAAGCCATCATAACTTGATTACAAAGCCCACAAATCTTGGAAGATTGGAGACTTGACTTGACCTAGCTTGATTCCTCTTCTTCTTCTCCAACTTTCTAGAGAGAATTTTTTAGAGGAGTTTTGGGTTTTCTTTTGGGATTTGAGAGAATGACTTAATTGGGGGATTTTAGGGGTTAAAGTACTTATGTAGGTAGTCTAGACTTAGAAAAAAATGACACCACATTAATTTAATTAAAATCGGAAAAGACCCATAAGCCCTCAAATTAACTGTCCCAACAGGCCCACCCATGAGACCCCACCGATGGACCATGGATAGACCTACGATCCGTCCTAGTAGGGCGTGGTTCCATGTCTAGGACTCGAATTTTGGGCCTCGACCTATGGACCCTCGACCACGGTCTGTGGTCTGACCAACAGACCGTTGGTCAGGCCTTAGTCTGGAGGTCCTTCATTGGCCTAAAGTGAACAATCCATGGACCCCTACCTACCGTTTATGGGTCAGTCCATGGGCCGTGGATGGCACCTACAATTTCCCAAAAACTGCTATTTTGCCTCATTTCAAATCCGGGGTGTTACACCTACACTTGGTGATTACTAAGATAATGACACCTCATGATAACCTCCTTTCCAGTTAAAGTATACTCTAACTCATCCTAACTAGTAACTATTCCTCTACCTTCTATAATGAACTATACAAAATTATTTCTTCTTAGTCTACCCATAAGGGAAAACTCCTCATGGATAACCTACTGGGTGCATGACTATAATAACATAGCTTGCCTCATCACTATATCCCTTTCTTAGATTACCGAATCTCTACATGCATTCTATTAACTTTGGGCACTCTTACTACTACTGCTTACAATCTCATAACTCATACTATATTTTCGGGTGAAAATACTACCCAATCTCCAAAACACACTTTCGAATAAAGGTGTCAACTGAAACAAGGTTTAGAGAAAAGAGTCTGGGAATACATCTCATTTTTTAGCTCAAATGCATGATTCATATGAATAAGAGTGCATTCTTTTGAATCTCAACACTTAAGCTCACTCATGGGCTTCTCTTAAGCCCCTCTGTAATCTCATGACTTTCTCAAAACTTTTGCTAAGAGTAACTTATCGACAATGAACTAACGTTCGTTTTCAACTACCTTGAGTATGGGGGATTGTCAAATGAATCTGAGAAATGCACGAATTTTGAATAAGCTCTTTATAACACAACTCTACTGCACGATTTAGAGTATAAAAGAATGGAAACTTTTCCTAAATGTCTGTAGTCCCTCATTTATAGAAATGGGGCCCTCACAACCATAAATAAGATCCTACTTGACACGACTTCATAGATACCCTAGGATACTTGAACTCTGTGCTCTGATACCAAGTTTGTCACAACCCAAGCTACAACCTAGACGTGGCCGGAACTCAAGAACCATTGCTAGCCCTCAAGTGAACCCTCATCCCAGTTGTCTACAAGCGGAAGACTAACTTGAGCATACATAAGCATCAAATTGAAAGAAACGTTTCAAAACAATTTATTAAATCTCAAAATTGAACTATTTATACTGAGTATGAAACATAAGTTTTAAATAAAATATCTGAAACTGAAAGACTCTCCAAAACTATCTATCTATGAAGCCTCTACTATACAAAGATGAGTGTTGGGACAAGACCCACGACTTCTCAAAGGAACTACTACTAAAAACTTATAAAAACTGGAGTCCTCCGAAAGTAAGGAGACCTCACTCGACAGCTGATGAGCGGATGAAGTGATCTCAACAGACTCTTGTTGAGGATCCTAAGAACTTGTATCTGCATCATTAAAAGATGCAGGTTGAATGATATCAGTACATTGAATATACGAGTATGTAATATAGCTGAATAACAAATAACTGAAAGAAAGGACTGCATTAGATAACAATGTACTCAAGCTGAATGTAAAGAAATAAAGGAGTTAAATCATTTAAATCTCTACAAAATACTTTCTCATCTCTGAACTCAACATAATAAGTGATATATAAAAATACACCTTAACTCTATTAGGAGATTCTCTAACTGACAAGCATCACTATGAGCTACATGATGATACATCGTCTCACCCACGCTGCCAGAACTGTCTTGTACCTTGCCGAGATATAAGACACCTCAACTAAGTGGATCCACAAACCTATGCTTAAAAGAAATAAGAAATCATCTAAAAAATATGACCCTTCACCCATGTTGGATTACATGGTTTATGGGGGCAGTGAGTTGTTTGAACTCCCCCCCATATCGGTGCTCAATACTAGTCCCAATAATATATAATCATGCTCATATGTTTAAAAAAACATAACTCTTCCTCTGGCTTGAGATAATTTCTCAAACTACCATCTTAAAAGAGGTAACTGCTCTTGAAATAACTTTTGAACTTATAACTGCATTTAGAAATCTCAGTTTCTCTTTTATCATTGTAAATATTGATGCCTCTGGGAATACATAGTCCCCTTGTACTCATACTTGAAAACTCTTTCTAAAAAACATTTCAAAATCATATTATAATATGATCATTAATGACTGGGGAAGTCATACTACATAAACATTGATGGTATATCTAGATATCATACTACTTAAACATTGATGGCATACTCGATTGCCATACTAATCATCTTTTAGAAACTCTTTTGTCAAAACTCATCTTTTATTTTCTCAAAACTCAGTTTAAGAACTCAAGTTTTGGCTTTAAAAAAAGCTTTTCAAAATTTACAAATCAAAATAGGGTTCATGCTGAAATATAGACATGAACAAATCAACTCAAGGATATCAATAACAATATAGCAACTCAATAATTAGGAAAAGAATTTTTAAAACAAACATGAACTCAAGAACTCAAAATCAACTTATCCCAAGAATACAAATCTAGGGAAAAAATTCTAGATTATTCTTTTACTGATCTGAAAGTAGATGTAGGGCGTGAGGACAAACAATTCCAACACTATGATAGCCTTACACACATGGAAGAACAAGGTTCTCGAAGAATATTGAAGAAGAACCCTAATTTGAAGAAGAACGATAAGAATCCTTTCTTGAGATTCTTGAATTAGTTTCTTGAAAATCTTTAAAGAGGAATCTTGAAAATAATTTGGAAGAACATCGCTTGAATACAAATCTTGAAAAATATTTTAAAGAATCTTGCTTGGAAGTCTTATACTTTGATATTCCTTAGAATTTTGTATTAGGGTTTGAGAGAGGAGAAAAAGGAATTAAGAAAATGGAAATAGAATTGTTTAGGGCTTTATAGGAGTTAAGAAATCCATTTTAAAGGTTTTCCTAGTGGTATAAGGAGAAGAAAATTACCTTATTTAGAATTTTCCTGCGGCTAAAACGGAACTGCACTACATTATTTAGTAAACTGATCATAACTCTCTACTCCAAACAAAGAATGGCGTAAACTTGGTGGCGTTGGAAAGATAATTCAAAGACCTTTAATTTGATAGGTCATGGGCCACGTAAATCATCATATTCTAAGAGATATGGTCGTTTGAAGTTGACCTAAGTAGAATCTTACCTCAAAGTTTAATCTGTAAGGAAACTTTCAACTCAACTTTGTTCTAGGAGATTCTAGTGACCTTAATTGATATCCAAAATAATTCCCACACTAAAGAATTTACCTTAAAACCAAGAAAAATTAAGAGTCACTTAGTACGACCTTATACACAATTCAAGAATGGTTTGGACTTAACTTAGAAATTTTCGGGGTGTTACATATGTGTTTTCTCTTATTTTAATAATAACGAATGTCAATATTATGTTAGATTATCCATGTAAAAATGATACATATTTCGAGGTCTAAGACATTCCAAATATAAAGTTCTTTATTTTTTGAGACAACCAACTACAATCTAATTTTCTATTTTACTCTCTAAAAAGAATCTTCTTATCTCTCCTTAATATTATATTCTAATTTCTATTTCATTCTTAATTTCTTATTTTATAATATAATTTCTTTCTTTCTTTTTCCCAAATAATCACTTTATATAATTTTCATGTGATATAAAATTTTATGTTTTTTAAATTTTTATTTAATATAAAATTATATTTTATTCGGAGAAAACAATATTGATGATGAATTAAGTTGAAGATGATACAATACCTTTAGAATTAGTTACACATAAGAAAACACATATCTCATTTAAAATTCTTCACAATTTTTTGTGTAGTTTGAGAAGACAACACTAGAACTTTTGATATAATAAGAAAGTTAGAGCACCTGAAACATATCTTCATCGCTAATGGACATAAAGGGGTCAAGCATCCCAATATCTTCATACCAACTACACTTGCAAGAATAGAGGATCAGAACTAAGGTTTAAACAAAGAGATATCGAGAGGAGAACAAAGATTCTACCCAACAAAGAATGAATGTAAACCATCAGCAAAACACAAAGGTCCACCGAAGAGCTCAACTAAAACAAAGAAGATAAGTATGGAAGAAAATTTGAATGCTAATTCGAAAATGAGAAGCAAGAATTAGGAAAATTATTGATGATGCAGAACAAAACAAGCGCTAGATGTGAGTTAAAAAAGGAAGCCATTATCTCAGGAAGAGTTGCAGAGAAGAAGAAAAGTTGCTAATTAGGAAACCCTAGAGATAAGGAAATATGTTTCATTTTATTTGTGTTATGTGGATTATGGACAGGCAAATCAAGGTTGTTGCTCATGTACTGTGTTTGTTCTGATTCTAAATAAAGCCCAAAATTAGAAACAAAAAGCCTTACCTTCCTTACTCGATAAGCGGGATAGCCCCAACACGAACAAACTCATCCCGATCCTCATATCCGCCATCATTTCTAGAGAATAGCGGGATAGCTGAGTAAACTTGAGGTTGTACTCCTGCACAATCATAACTCCCTATTTCAGATTTAAGAACTCCCTCACCTTAGCTTCCCTTATCTCTCGGGAAAAAGAACGCCCTAAGAAAACATTCTCAAATACATCCCAACTCAAAAGTGGTGTTCTCTCTGCCATGCTCTTCTTCCATTGATCGTACCATATCCTTGAAACCCTTTTAAGCTGATATGAGGCTAACTCCATACACTCTGTATCAGCAACACACATGACCTCAAACACTTTCTGAAGCTCTTCCACAAAGTTCTTCAGATCCTCAATTGATCTACGACCTTGTGAATTCTAGGGGATTCATCCTCAAAAAGCTCACGGATTCTGGACGTATCAGACACATCCTGATGATCCACTCCTTGTTGACCAGCCTATTTTTCACAACCTGAGTAAACATCTGAATAGCATTCTTTGAACTCAAACTTTGGTGACATCTCCCTAAGGGGGTTGCACTTTTGGTGCATTATGAGCTTCTTGAGCTTTGAGATTAGAATTCCTCCTAGCAGGACGTCTTCGAACAGCTCCTTGTGGAGGCATGATTTGAAAAGACACACATACACACGATAGAAGAAACTTTTATATAGTTGAACTTTATTGTACATACGGGAGTAAGAAGAAAGTGAAAAGTTGCTATATGTCGTAGCTTCCTCATTATAGATGTGGCACGCTTCACACCGATAAGAAGTACTCTTCTAGACACGACTTCATAGACACCCTAGGACTTTTGAACTCTGTGCTCTGATACCAAGTTTGTCATGCCCCGAGCCTAGACCCTGGACGTGGCCGGCACTCGAGAGCCTTTGCTGGACTCTTGAAATTCAAGTATATTTAGTGGGGTACGAATGAGTTATTGTTCGACAAGTAAATCTATAAGATATAAAGTACGGTTTGTGCTTTAGGGCATACCAAATTTTCATATGACTCCTCTCATTATTGTATGGAGAGGTGTTCTCTTACAGTGGATGAAATGAAGTTTCTTGCAGTCTGACAAATAAAAGAAAAACTTGAATACATATAATGATGACTATCATGTCTTGCTAGACAGTAACTATTATATAAAAATCCCTAAAGGATTTAAAAGGTTTTAAAGCGACTCAATTGAATAGTACCTCAATGGTTGTGCGGTTGCTTACCATAAAGATCAATTTCTATCTCATTAAAATGGTTAGAAAGAACCATATCATAGAGCAATTGGTACACTTATGTGTCCTACTATTATTATTCATGGTATGATAATTTTATTAATGTGCATGCAAAATATAACATCACTCTTTATTTGAGTGAATCAAGTATCGATAGAAATTGTTTATTCTGATCAATCGTGTCAAGGTTTATTGATTATGAAATGACAGGAAATTAATTGATGTATATGAAGTTTGATCTCAAGAAAGTTTTATGTTATCATGTGGAAACAGTGTCATATCACATAAGAAAACCAATTTTATTGAAAGTCTCCGTCAATGCGTGGACGCTATTGCTACTAACAAATCAAACGAGCAATTATCTACATCGATAAGGTCAAGAACTGAAATATATTTGGTTGAGATCAATAACTTAACACATCCACAAAATATGTGACCTTCCTTTGAAAAGAGATATTCCAACAACAATATATGAAGACAATGTTGCATGTATAACTCAATTAGGAGGAAGCCACATCAAAGGAGACAAAATAAAATATATTTCGTCGAAGTTCTTTGTCTTACTCGTGATTTTAAAAAGAAGGATGAAATCAATGCTCAAAAAGTTAGTTCAAATCTTAATTTAACATATATATTCACCGGGGCATTATCAACTGAACCTTTGAGAGGACGAGGTACAAGATTAGAATACGTCATCTTCAAGAAGTTAAGTGATGTCTTTCTCAGAGAAAGTAAATACGTGTTGCACTCTATTTCCCTTAACCAAGATTTTATACAACTAACTTTTCTTGGTAAAGGATTTTAATGAGGAAACAAACAAAGGTATTACTATACTTTTTCTTTCACTTAAATTTTTCTTTTATATGGACATCAAGAGGGAGTGTTGTAAAAAGGATGTCCACATAAATATACTTTATGTTGTAACATTAATGTACACACAATATACATCTTGTGTAAAATGGATATACAAACAACATACTATGCGTTGTAAACTAGCCACCCATATAATATACTTGGTGCCTAAGTGTATGCATGACAAATAGATATCCATATAATATACTTGATGCCCAAAATATATATATATATATATATATATATATTCCTCTTTTTATAACATAACATAAGACAATAGTATGTGAAAAAAAAAATGTTGCACTTACTATCTTTTCTTCTATCTTTATTCATAATTGTAGTCATTATCTTTATTTTATAACATTTATTAAATTAAATATAATAAATTATTTACCTGAAATGAAGACATAACATTATAACTTAAATCACATAGTATATCTCAACAATTATATCCGTGTATGTGTATGTATCTAAACAATGTAATGATTAATAAAGGCTCAAGTATTAGCAATGTATGTGGAACATCATGACATCGTTTTTAGTATTTTTTAAAATGATGGAAAGTCAGAAGTTGTAAAATTTTATAGACAAGTAGAATACTTCAACATGAAATTTGTGATAAACAATATTCGTTGACAATAAAGTAATCTCCAAGAATTGATTAAAAGTTTGGTTGAAAATAGAAACTGTCCAATTGAAGAAGCAACTATTGGATTTTTTGGCTTTTGTTTACAGAATTGACATTAGGTGGCATGAGAAGGGATGTAGTTATAGCATATTTTAAGGAAATGATCATAAATTTCAACACTTTGCCGTCCAAATCTATAGCTAGAGTTGGATCAAATTTTAAGAAGAAGCACATATGAGTTGAATCAAATTAATAACAAAGAGAACTTCTCAATTTCATTGGTTGACAAGTCATCTATTAAATAAAAAGTAACGTATCCATGGATGAAAGTGTTTGAACAGACGCAAGAATAAAAAAATGTTGGATAAAGTCTTTTTTGCTAGATATATCCTAAGGTCAACCAATGAAATTGAGAAGTTCTCTTTGTTATTAATTTGATTCAACTCATATGTGCTTCTTCTTAAAATTTGATCCAACTCTAGCTATAGATTTGGACGGCAAAGTGTTGAAATTTATGATCATTTCCTTAAAATATGCTATAACTACATCCCTTCTCATGCCACCTAATGTCAATTCTGTA
>JAJOOI010015747.1:0-14883 GCA_029582585.1 Solanum bukasovii | reverse complement strand
CTATGCCCGAAATCCCAGAGACACACCTAACCTTTACTAAGGTCCTATTACCCCCTCGAACTTATTTTATATGTAATATTCTACCCCTTTTTGACCTACGTGGCACTATCTTGTGGGCCCAGTGCATGTTGACAAATTTTTCAAAGATAGTGCCACGTAGGCCGAAAAGGGGTAGAATATTATAGATAAATTAAGTTCGGGGGGGTAATAGGACCTTAATAAAGGTTAGGTGTGTCTCTGGAATTTCGGGTATAGGCTGGGGGGTACTTATGCATTTTCCCTATATTATCTCTTAATTTTCTTTGCACTTTCATTTATTTGGCTATTCATTTTTCAAAAGTTCCACATCATCAGACATCAATATCTAGCAGGTCCAATAAAAATATAACACCCTTCTCAACACGGCTAAGACAGATTGAAAAATGACAACATTTTCTCAAAGACAAAAACAAAGCAACCCAAATTTGTAACAAAGACATAACGAATCATCGTAACGTCTAAGACTGAGAATTGTTGGATATGGTCCACTACTGTAGAGCTGAGAATTGAGAATCAGCCATGTCTGTATCATACACTAAGAGTGGTCATAATCAATTTGTGATAACAAAACTATTTTGGCCACTTTGATTAAGTCCTTGCCTGAATTAGACCTCCAACACAAAACAATCCAAAATTTGACAAGAGAATGACAACATTTTTTTCTCCGATAGCAGCCAAATTAGCAAATTTGGAAAAAACGCGTTTCCTGTTGATCTTTAATTAGTATAAGTTACGTACAATATCAAATCCTATGAATCCGAAACAATAAAACTCAAAATATGATGATGGTTTCTAGCAAAACATTCTCTTCGCTTCAGTTTTTCACTCTTTTGTACCTCTTTACAGTTACTTTTGCTTCCACTGATGAAGCAACTGTCCTCTTGAAATGGAAAGCAACTTTCAAGAACCAGAATAATTCCTTATTTGCTTCATGGACGCCAAGTTTTAATGCATGCACGGACTGGTATGGAGTTATATGCTTTAATGGGAGGGTAAACACGTTGAATATTACAAATTCTAGTGTCATTGGTACACTCTATGCTTTTCCGTTTTCATCCCTCCCTTTTCTTGAAAATCTTGATCTTAGCAAGAACAATTTCTCTGGCAACATTCCACCTGAGATTGGTAATCTCACTAATCTCGTCTTTCTTAACTTGAACATCAATCAGTTTTCAGGAACAATCCCAGAACAAATCGGTTCACTAGCTAAGCTTCAGATCCTCCGTATATTTGACAACCATTTAAATGGCTCTATTCCTGAAGAAATAGGTTACCTAAGGTCTCTTACTAAGCTGTCTTTGGGTAGGAACTTTCTTACTGGTTCCATTCCAGCTTCATTGGGGAATTTGAACAACTTGTCTTTTTTGGATCTTTATGATAATCATCTTTCTGGCTCTATTCCTCTAGAGATAGGTTACCTAAGGTCTCTTACTGAGCTATCTTTGGGTATGAACTCTCTTAATGGTTCTATTCCTGCTTCATTGGGGAATTTGAACAACTTGTCTTTTTTGGATCTTTATGATAATCATCTTTCTGGCTCTATTCCTGAAGAAATAGGTTACCTAAGGTCTCTTAGTTTCCTACATTTGAGTAATAACTCTCTTAATGGCTCTATTCCTGCTTCATTGGGGAATTTGAGAAATCTGCAAACTCTGATTCTCAGTGATAACAATCTCACTGGGGAGATTCCTTCATCAGTGTGCAATCTGACATCACTGGAAGTGCTGTTTATGTCGAGAAACAACTTGACAGGAAAAGTTCCACAATGTTTGGGTAATATCATTCACCTCAAGGTTATGACGATGTCACATAATAATTTCAGTGGAGAGATCCCTTCATCTATTTCCAATTTAACATCACTACAAATTCTAGATTTGGGCAGAAACCATCTGGAGGGAGCAATTCCACAATGTTTTGGCAGTATTAGTAGCCTCCAGGTTCTTGATATGCAGAATAACAAACTTTCTGGGACTCTTCCAACAAATTTTAGCATTGGAAGTTCACTTATAAGTCTCAACTTGCATGGCAATGAACTAGAGGGTGAAATCCCTCGGTCTTTGGCCAATTGCAAAAAGCTGCAAGTTCTTAACCTAGGAGATAATCATCTCAATGACACATTCCCCATATGGTTGGGAACTTTGCCAGAGCTGAGAGTTTTAAGATTGACATCGAATAAATTGCATGGACCCATAAGATCTTCAGGTGCTGAAATCATGTTTCCTGATCTTCGAATCATGGATCTCTCTTACAATGACTTCTCGAAAGACTTACCAAAGAGTCTGTTTCAACATTTGAAAGGCATGAGGGCAATTGATCAAACAATGAAGGTACCAAGTTATGAAGGAGGTGGAGCTTACGAAGACTCAATAGTTGTTGTATCAAAGGGATTGAAGCTTGAAGTTGTGAGAATTTTGTCTTTGTACACAGTTATCGATCTTTCAAACAACAAATTTGAAGGACATATTCCTAGTGTTCTAGGAGATCTCATAGCTCTTCGGGTATTGAATATGTCTCATAATGGATTGAAAGGTCATCTACCACTATCACTTGGAAATTTATCTGTTGTGGAATCCTTAGACCTTTCGTTTAACCAGCTTTCGGGAGAGATACCACAACAACTTGCTTCTCTTACGTCTCTTGAATTCTTAAATCTCTCTCACAATTATCTCCAAGGATGCATCCCTCAAGGACCTCAATTTCTTACCTTTGAGAACAATTCATATGAAGGTAATGATGGATTACGTGGATTCCCCGTTTCAAAAGGTTGTGGCAATGATCCTGTGTCAGAGACAAACTATACAGTGTCTGCGCTAGAAGATCAAGAAAGAAATTCTGAATTTTTCAATGATTTTTGGAAAGCAGCTCTGATGGGCTATGGCAGTGGACTATGTATTGGATTATCCATAATATATTTCTTGATCTCGACTGGAAATCTAAGATGGCTTGCAAGAATCATTGAAGAACTGGAACACAAAATTATCATGCGAAGGAGAAAGAAGCAGAGAGGTCAAAAGAATTACAGAAGAAAAAATAATCGCTTCTAGACAAGTTACCAGTAAAGAAGAATTTGATTTCAGAACTTCAGGTATTCAAGCTAAGCTCTACACTACACTAATCTTTTTTAGTTTATTCTAACAACTAATATATTAGTTTTCGTGCTTTTTTTTCGTAACCACAACTAATTTATGCTCTATACGAAGCATATTTGTTTTTCCTTAGCTGATGTATTAAGTAGGAAGCTGTGATAACAGAGGCTAATTATTTTTTCAGATTTGTAGATGCCAAGAATAGGAAGACGTTGGCGTTATGGATTTGGTTCTTCCTGCAGCCTATGATGTTGGATTTGATTTTTAGTTTTATATGTAAGCTTTTTCTTAACTTGGGAAAATGTAACATTATGAATTTTGACAATATATCAAGTTTATGTAAGATGTTAACGTATTCAGTAAATTATGTGTGTATTGAATGAAGTGTATGCATTTCTCTGATCCCTAACAACTTACTGTATATATAACTTACAAATTCAAAGAATCTAAGAGAGACTTAATTATGAATAAATCTTTGAATAAACTTGAGAAAGAATTGAAGGCAGAGTGGTGGATGTCCCTGGATTGCTCGCTGCTGCCTCAACGTGTGCTGAGGTTTTGCAGCAGTTTAAAGAGAGAGCACTGAGAAAAGCTGAATTAATGGAGGAGGATATTTATCGTGAGATAAAGGAAAGAGCATTAACAAGAAAAAATGACTTTTTGAATAATTGATGATAATATGAGAAGTCAACACTTGACACCTGCTATATAAATTCTCACTAGTCAAATTAAAGATAATGTAGTTTAGAAATTTATTGGCTTAAGACGTAGAATTGTTGGATATAGTCCATTACTTTAAAGATGAAAATGAGAACCAAACATGTCTGTATTAATATGTAATAACAAAACTATTTTGGCCACTTTGACTAAGTCATTGGATGATGGAGAATTGTTGGCTTTTCATTTTTTAAAAGAGCTTGAAAATAATTCCACACCATTATTAGCTAACGAAAATATAACTTGAATTGCTTAAGTGACTTTATACGTGAAATGACAATAATTAAGTAATTTTTATGTAACAAACCAAAGAAAAGTGACTTTCCGAATAGTTGAGTGATTATATGAAAAATCAACTCTTGAGCAACTTGTCTGTGTTGGGTCTTTATGATAATCACTTTTCTGGCTCTATTCCTCTAGAGATAGGTTACCTAAGGTCTCTTACTGACCTAGACCAGAGAAATGTGTTTAATTATTATTTGTGAAAACAATCATATGAAGCTTACTCCCTCTATCTCAATTTATAATGCATAGTTTGCATTTTCAAGAGCCAAATAGTTTAATTTTCACCAAAAATTCAGGCATGAAGTCTTTACAAAATTTAAAATAAAAATTTATATATTTTGAAACTACAGAAAAAGTACCATAAGTCACAATAATTTATCTGCAAACCATCTTCAGAGTGATCGCGTGTGAAGTGAAAGAATTGGAGTTTTTAATATCCAGAAACCATCTTCGGAGGTTGAAATATCTTAATCTATCTCTAATAAAAAAACTATTAATATCCAGTTTTCGTCAAGGCTCATTACCTATTCCGACAAATTCCACAAGATACTTCATCATATCAAAAAATAATCTCAGTGAAGAAATTTTTTTATTTGGAAAATGGATTTGAGAGTCATTGAAATTTAATTTTATCAGAATAGTCGAGCATGAAAAATGTGAAACTCTTGGAGGTCTCATAAAAATAAAATACCCTTTGCAACACGACTTTATTTGGCAGATTGAAAAATCACCTAATTTTTACACATTTCATTGACAGATTGGACACTTACCATAAAATTACATTCACTCCTCGAAACCATAAGTCTCAGTTGTTTGTGAATAATCTGTGTTTCAAATTGAGACGACGATAGTTCAAGTAGGGAAAATAAGTAACTTATTATTCGAATGTAAAACTCGCAAAAAAAGTAATATTCAAATTTAATTTGAATATATCATTTAAATTGATTGAATGACTTTATACGGAAAAATGACAACAATTGAGTGACTTTTCTATCACAAAACAAAGAACAGAAAAAATGAATTTTTGAATAATTGATGATAATATGAGAAGTCAATATTTGACACCTGCTATATAAATTCTCAGTAGTCAAATTAAAGATAATGTAATCTAGAAATTTATTGGCTTAAGACGTAGAATTGTTGGATATAGTCCATTACTTTAAAGATGAAAATGAGAACCAAACATGTCTGTATTAATATGTAATAACAAAACTATTATGGCCACTTTGACTAAGTCATTGGATGACGGAGAATTGTTGGCTTTTCATTTTTTAAAAGAGCTTGAAAATAATTCCACACCATCATTATCTAACGAAAATATGACTTGAATTGATTAAGTGACTTTATACGTGAAATGACAAAAATTAAGTAATTTTTATGTAACAAACCAAAGAAAAGTGACTTTCCGAATAGTTGAGTGATTATGTGAAAAATCAACTCTTGACATCTACTACATGAATTAGAGATAATGTAGCCTAGAGTTTTATTGATCTAAAACTGAAAATTATTGGATATAATCCACTACTTTAGATATAAGAATTGAGAACCAGACAAGTTTGTATCATACGTTAAAAGTGGTCATGACCGATGTCTAATAACAAAACTATTTTGGCCACTCTGACTAAATCCTCAACTGAAACAACTCAAAATTTGACTTGAGAATGACCATATTTTCTCTGATAGCAACCAAATTTGCAAATTTAAACGAAACGTGTTTCCTGTTGATCATCAATTTATTTTAATTTTCTTCTTGGGACCAGAGAAATGTATTTAATTATTCTTTGCGGAAACAATCTTATGTAGCTTACTCCCTCTATCTCAATTTATAATGCATTGTTTGAATTTTCAAGAGCCATCCTTTAATTTTTATCGTAAATTCAAGCATGCAGTCTTTAAATTTTTAAAATAAAATTTATATATTTAAAAACTACAAAAAATATACTATAAGTCATAATAATTGATCCACAAACCATCTTCTAAGTGGTCGTGTTTAAAGTGAAGAATTAGAGTTTTTAATAATCAAAAACCATCCTCGGAGGTTGACATAGCTCAATCTATCTCTAATAAAACACTATTAAGAAATTCCTTTTATATATTTGTAAACTCGATTTGAGACTCATTAAAATTTAATTTTATCAAAATATTCGAGCATGAGAAAGCTTTTGCAATATGACTTTATTAGGCAGATTGAAAAATCACCTAAGTTTTACACATTTCATTCAAATTGAGATGACAATAGTTCAAGTAGGGAAAATACATAACTTATTATTCGAATGTAAAACTCGCAAAAAAAAGTGATATTCACATATATTTTTTACCATTATCTCATAATTTTCTTTATTCAGTTTTCAAAAGTTCCACATCAGACATCAACATCTAGCAAATCCCAACAAAATAAAACACCCTTCTCAACACGGCTAAGACAGATTGAAAAATGACAATATTTTCTAAAAGACAAAAACAAACAACCCAAATTTGTAACAAAGACACTAAGAATCATGGTAACGTCTAAGATTGAGAATTGTTGGATATGATCCACTACTGTAGAGATGAGAATTGAGAACCAGACATGTCTGTATCATACATTAAAAGTGGTCATGACCGATGTCTGATAATAAAACTATTTTGGCCACTTTTGACTAAGTCCTTTGCTGAATTAAATGTGTAACTCAAAACAACTCAAAATTTGACTTGAGAATGACTACATTTTCTCTGATAGCAACCAAATTTACAAATTTGAAGAAAATGCATTTCCCATTCTTTTTGGGACCAGAGATATGTGTTTAATTACTATTTGCGAAAAAAATCATATGAAGATTACTTCCTCTATCTCAATTTATAATGCATAGGCTGGATTTTCAAGAGCCAAATAGTTTAATTTTCACCAAAAATTCAGGCATGAAGTCTTTACAAAATTTAAAATAAAATTTATATATTTTGAAACTACAGAAAAAGTACTATAAGTCACAATAATTTATACGCAAACCATCTTCGGAGTGATCGCGTGTGAAGTGAAAGAATTGGAGTTTTTGATATCTAGAAACCATCTTCGGAGGTTGAAATATCTTAACCTATCTCTAATAAAAAACTATTAATATCCAGTTTTCATTAAGGGTCATTACCTATTCCGACAAATTCCACAAGATACTTCATCATATCAAAAAAATAATCTCAGTGAAGAAATTCTTTTATTTGGAAAATCAATTGAGAGTCATTGAAATTTAATTTTATCAAAATATTCGAGCATGAAAAATTTGAAACTCTTGGAGGTCTCATAAAAATAAAATACCCTTTGCAACACGACTTTATTTGGCAGATTGAAAAATCACATAATTTGTCACGCCCCGAGCCTACACCATGGGCGGGATTGGCATTCGAGAACCATTGATGGTCCCAAGCAAACCCTTGGCCTAACTTGCTTACTCAGCGGAAGACTTAAACTTCAGTGATAACTTCAAATAAAGAACTTATGACAAATCTTAAAATGAATGTCTTTAAAGAAAGAATTCAAACTAGCCAAAATGGCTACTCAAGTCTCATAGAAAAACATTTGAAATACAAAGCTGAAAGATTCATAACTAACTGTCTGACTATCTATGAAACCTATAAAACAACTGAGATGGATATTGGGACAAACCCCACAACATCCTAATGTACTGAAAATAAAACTTAAAGCACTAAAAAAGAGTCCTCCGGAATGCAATGAGGCTCACCAACTGACTCTGGAGTGCTCAACTGGATCAACGAGACGCTGGATGCTGATCTTGATTACCTGTGTCTGCATCACAATAAGATACAGGCCAATTGGCATTAGTACGTTACATGTACGAGTATGCGAGTTGGAATGCTAAACATAACACAGTCTTGAAAAGATTCTGAAGTAAACATTTACCTTGGCTCTTCTCAACTCATGAATAACTCAATTCATAATAAAGCAATGAAACACATGCAATATATGAAATGCTTTATAAATCAGAAAAAGCAACTTAGTTCGTTAAAGAAAATGCAATAACAAACTCAACTTTACTCATATAACAAAATAATATAGTTTCTGTGGGAGATTTTTTAATTGACAACCACCACGATGAGCCTAAGTGATGGTACAGCGTTTTACCTCACGCTGCCAAGGACCATCCGATACCTTGCCGGGGTTATAGAACCTAACTCACTAAGTGGATCCACTAGTCTATGCTAAAAGCATCTGAAGGAGTCGTCTAAAAAGTATGATCATTTACTACCCATGATGGCTACATGGTTTATGGAGACTTGAGTTAATATGAACTCGCATCCCCATATCAGTGCTCAATACTACTCCCAAAATGTACTTAGCTCATATGTTTTTAAAACAAACTTCTTTCTTTAGTTTGAGATAATTACTCAAACTTAGCTTAAAAGCTCTCTTGGAATCGGTGTTCCCTTTTCTTGCTCGAATGTAAGAAAACATTTATAAACTCTTTGGGAATACTTAGTTCCGTTATAGCTTTTTGAGAAATGAACTCAACTCTTTACTCTTTGCTTAACTTGAAACTTAAGTCTTAGAACAAAGTTAAAACGTTTGCAAAAGACTTTTGGATAACTTTATGAACTTCTCTTAACTTGACTCTTAATTTCTCTTGACTTGACTCTTAACTTTCCTTGAATTGAATTTATGGATTCAAGGATCGTGATTTGTGATAGGAAAGATCGCATGATGTTTAGGATTGAATTTAGATAGCTAAACATGAGAAAATACCAAAATATCAATATTTGAGGGTGGGTCCGCGATGCGGAGAGACATTTAAAATTTAGTTTCAAAAATGACCTTTAAGGTAGAACACTCTATGAAAGCTCCGCGGCGCAAAGCGATTTTTCCCAGTTCTGGGGACTAGCTCCACGACGCGCCACCACTACGCAGATTGTTCGACGAAATTTCTTCTTCGTTTTCCAGCCCCAACTTACCCAAATTCGGTTCTTTTTTCCAAATTCTTTTTAGATATAGATACCCAGCAAATATACCTAGGAACCTAACTCAACTCACTAAATAACTGGACGTGATGATCTTAGAAACTTCTCAATTTCTGCCCAACTCAAGAACAATATCAATTTCAAGAATACACATCAAAACATCAACTTTCAAACTCTTTTAAGACGAATTCACGCTGAAATAACATGTTTGGCGCGTGGGTGAACGAACCCAACGCTATGAGAGACTCACATACGTTGTAGGATCAAATCCTTGAAGAAATCCGCAATCAATTCCTTACGAAGACAACGAATCTTGCTTTTTCCTCTTCTCTTTTCTCTTGCGTTCCTTCTCCAAAAACCCCAATTCTATTTTGCAAAAGCGTAAACTGAATCCTATCAGTTTAGACCCTAATAATATTACCAAAAACGAATTAATTAAGTTGGGAAAGGAAAAGACCAAACTACCCTTAAAAATCCGCTTTTTTCACTTTCCGTATTCCAACAGCCCAACTTCCAAAGGACATAACTTCCTCATATGAACTCGGAATCGCGCAAACTTGGCGGCGTTGGAAAGATCATTCCAAGAGCTTTCCAACCATATCTTAAAGTACACCTAAACCATCCTGATCTGGGAGTTATGGCCGTTTGAAGTTGACCAAAAACCCACTTTTCCTAACTTAAACTATTTTCCAGATTTTTTCTTTATTCCCAAAAATGACTATTTCCAGTCTAAGCTTCTTCTTAACTATTTCAAATTGCGAGATGTTACATAATTTTACACAATTCATTGACAGGCCACTTACTATAAAATTACGTTCACTCCTCGAAACCCATAAAGTCTCAGTTGTTTGTGAATAATTTGTGTTTCAAATTGAGACGATGATAGTTCAAGTAGGGAAAATAAATAACTTATTATTCGAAAGTAAAATGCGCAAAAAAAGTTATAATTCAAATTTAATTTTGGCCATTATCTCTTAATTTTCTTTGCTCTTCATTTATTTGGCTATTCATTTTTCAAAAGTTCCACATCATCAGACATCAATATCTAGCAGGTCCCATAAAAATAAAACACCCTTCTCAACACGGCTAAGATAGATTGAAAAATGACTACATTTTCTCAAAGAAAAAAACAAAACAACACAAATTTGCAACATATGGAGAGAAGACATTACGAATCACCGTAACGTATAAGACTGAGAATTGCTGGATATGGTCCACTAATGTAGATATGAGAATGGAGAACCAAACATGTTTGTATCATACACTTAGTAGTCGTTTGGTCATGCGATACCGTATCACGATATGGTATCGTGAGATGGAATCAACATTTGGACATGCGATTTTACGCTGATTCCATCTCATGATTCATATAATGAGATGTGATTCCATATTTTCCAAAAACCATGATATGAAATTATATGGGAATTCCATATTATGATTTGAGATATTTTAATACAAAAATTGATCCACGAGTTTATATTTTGTTAAAACAACCCCGCGGACTTTTGGAGCTTGGAAAAATAGATTCAATATTTTGTTAAAATAACCCCACATTTATATCTACTAACCATTTATTTCATATGTAAACAAAATTTATAATCACATCATTACTTTTTAAAATTTATTATTTTCTCCGACATAAAATTTATTATTCTCAAATCTCACCAACATATAGTTACTTTAACTCACACCAACCAATTGTTGAGTAACAAATTTGTTCTGTTCATTTACTCCAACACTTAATTTTATTACTTCTACCATTTTGCATTTATTACAACTATAGTTATATCTATTTGAACATGGAGTGAAAGATCTTCTCTTCATTTACTCTAATAAATTGATATGAAAGTTAGGTTGGATAGGCTTAAATGCATAATTATTTATACTGAATCATAAAATCTTGAAGAACCCGTGAAAGGTGTTCTTTTCATTTACTCCAATATATTGATGAAGTGAAAGTTAGGTTGGATGAAACAATTACTTAAGTGGAGAACAAATAGCTTTGTAATAATTTATTATGCAATTTTATAAATTTTTATTTATTTGATAAGATTGAATAAACAATTCGGGCTATTTTAGTAGTTTTACAACTTATGGATTTTTATGTTTATGAGAAACTATACAACACAAAAATTCCATATCGCGTGTCCAAACAAAACTTCAATTTCATCTCATGATACCATATCGCATGGCCAAACGGGCCCTAAAAGTGGTCATGATTAATGTGTGATAACAAACCTATTTTGGCCATTGATTAAGTCCTTGGCTGATTAGACCTCTAACACAAAACAACCCAAAATTTGACTTGAGAATGACCAAAAAAATAAAATCTGATAGCAGACAAATTAACAAATTTGGAGAAAACGCGTTTCCTGTTGATGTGATATCATGTGAAGAACCATAAGTAAAGGTAGTGTGATATATATGAAAAGTTATACAAGCTCTAAAATCGCAAAAAAAGTGTATCTCATGAACACACACTATGCACTTTCATGAACAGTCATCAGAAACAAGATCTGGACATACCTCTGATCGTAAAGCAGAAATTTATTGGCTTTAAGACGTAGAATTGTTGGCTATAGTCCATTACTTTAAAGATGAAACTGAGAACCAGACATGTTTGTATTAATATGTAATAACAAAACTATTATGGCCACTTTGACTAAGTCCTTGGCTGAAGAAGAATTGTTGGCTTTTCATTTTTTAAAAGAGCTTGAAAATAATTCCACACCATCATTATCTAACGAAAATATAACTTGAATTGATTAAGTGATTTTCTATGTGAAATGACAATACTTAAATAGTTTTTCTGTTACAAAACAAAGAAAAGTGAATTTCTGAATAATTGAGTGATTATGTTAAAAACTATTTAGGCCACTTTGACTAAGTCCTCGACTGAAACAACTCAAAATTTGACTTGAGAATGACTATATTTTCTCTGATAGCAGCCAAATTTGCAAAATTTGAAGAAAACGCGTTTCCTGTTGATCTTTAATTTATTTTGTTTTTCTTCTTGGGACTAGAGAAATGTGTTTAATTATTATTCGTGAAAACAATCTTATGAAGCTTACCCCCTCTATCTCAATTTATAATGCATAGTTTGAATTCTCAAGAGTCAAATCCTTTAATTTTTATCGTAAATTCAGGCATGAAGTCTTTAAAATTTTAAAATAAAATTTATATATTTAAAAACTACGTAGAAATTACTACAAGTCATAATAATTGATCCACAAATCATCTTCAGAGTGGTCACATTTAAAGTGAAAGAATTAGAGTTTTTAATATTCACAAACCATCCTCGAAGGTTGAAATATCTTAATTAATCTCTAATAAAATACTATTTAATTTGCGATCCAATTTTCTTCAAGGGTCATTACCTATTCTAACAAATTCCACCAGATACTTCATATAAAAAAATAATCTTAGTGAAGAAATTCCTTTTATATATTTGTAAATCGGTTTAAGAGTGATTGAAATTTAATTTTATCAAAAGATTCGAGCATGAGAAATTCGAAACTCTTGGAGGTCTCATAAAAATAAAATACCCTTTGCAATATGACTTTATTAGGCAGATTGTAAAATTACCTAATTTTTACACATTATATTGACAGATAGGCCACTTACTATAAAATTATGTTCACTCCTCGAAAGCCACAAGTGTTAGTTGTCTGAGAATAATTTGTGTTTCAAATTGAGATGACGATAGTTCAAGTAGAAAAAATAAATAACTTATTATTAGAATGTAATACTCGCAAAAAAGTGATATTCAAATATATTTTTTACTATTATCTCTTAATTTTCTTTCCTCTTCATTTTTCAAAAGTTCCACATCATCAGACATCAATATCAGGTCCCATAAAACTAAAACACCATTCTCAACACGGCTAAGACAGACTGACAAATGACAACATTTTCTTAAAGACAAAAACAAAACAACCCAAAATTGCAACAAAGACATAACGAATCATCGTAACGTCTAAGACTGAGAATTGTTGGATATGGTCCACTACTGTAGAGATGAGAATTGAGAACCAGACGTGTCTTGTATCATACACTAAGAGGGGTCATAATAAATTTGTGATAACAAAACTATTTTGGCCACTTTGATTAAGTCCTTGGCTGAATTAGACCTCTAAACACAAAACAATCCAAAAATTGACTTGAGAATGACAACATTTTTTTCTCTGATAGCAGCCAAATTAGCAAATTTGAAGAAAACACGTTTTCCGTTGATCTTTAATTAGTATAAGTTACGTACAAGATCAAATCCTATGAATCTGAAACAATAAACTCAAAATATGATGATGGTTTCTAGCAAAACATTCTCTTCGCTTCAGTTTTTCACTCTTTTCTACCTCTTTACAGTTGCATTTGCTTCCACTGAGGAAGCAATTGCCCTCTTGAAATGGAAAGCAACATTCAAGAACCAGAATAATTCCTTATTGGCTTCATGGACGCCAAGTTCTAATGCATGTGAGGACTGGTATGGAGTTGTATGCTTTAATGGTAGGGTAAACACGTTGACTATTACAAATTCCAGTGTCATCGGTACACTCCATGTTTTTCCGTTTTCATCTCTCCCTTTTCTTGAGAATCTTAATCTTAGTATGAACAATTTCTCTGGCACCATTCCACCTGAGATTGGTAATCTCACTAATCTTGTCTATCTTGACTTGTACTTCAATCAGATTTCAGGAACAATCCCACAACAAATTGGTTCACTAGCCAAGCTTCAGATCCTCCGTATATATGACAACCATTTAAATGGCTATATTCCTGAAGAAATAGGTTACCTAAGGTCTCTTACTAAGCTATCTTTTGGTAGGAACTTTCTTACTGGTTCTATTCCTGCTTCATTGGGGAATTTGAACGGCTTGTCTTTTTTGTTTCTTTCTCAAAATAAACTTTCTGGCTCTATTCCTGAAGAAATAGGTTACCTAAGGTCTCTTAGTATCCTACATTTGAGTAATAACTCTCTTAATGGCTCTATTCCTTCTTCATTGGGGAATTTGAGCAACTTGTCTAGTTTGTATCTTTATAATAATCAGCTTTCTGGCTCTATTCCTGAAGAAATAGGTCACCTAAGGTCTCTTAGTATCCTACATTTGAGTAATAACTCTCTTAACGGCTCTATTCCTTCTTCATTGGGGAATTTGAACAACTTGTCTATTTTGATTCTTTTTTATAATCACCTTTCTGGCACTATTCCTGAAGAAATAGGTAACCTAAGGTCTCTTACTATTCTAGCTTTGGGTAAGAACTTTCTTAGTGGTTCTATTCCTTCTTCATTGGGGAATTTGAATAACTTGTCTTCTATGTTTCTTAATGATAACAACTTGAAGGGAAAAGTTCCGCAATGTTTGGGTAATATCAGTGGCCTTCAGGTTTTGTCGATGTCACATAATAATCTCAGTGGAGAGCTCCCTTCATCTATTTCCAATTTAACATCACTGCGAATACTAGATTTGCGCAGAAATAATCTGGGGGGAGAAATTCCACAATGTTTTGGCAATATTATCAGTGGCCTCCAGGTCTTTGATATGCAGAATAACAAACTTTCTGGGACTCTTCCAACAAATTTTAGCATTGGAAGTTCACTTAAAAGTCTCAACTTGCATGGCAATGAACTAGAGGGGAGAATCCCTCGGTCGTTGTCCAATTGCAAAAAGTTGCAAGTTCTTGATCTGGGAGATAATCACCTCAATGACACATTTCCCATGTGGTTGGGAGCTTTGACAGAGCTAAGAGTTTTAAGATTGACATCGAATAAATTGCATGGACCCATAAGATCTTCAGGGACTGAAATCATGTT
>JAJOOI010015746.1:0-14956 GCA_029582585.1 Solanum bukasovii | reverse complement strand
CATTTATGACTTGCTGGGACTGACAGTTCGGTCACCTGGTCGTTCGTTTGGTCTTGGTGCGAGTTTTTGTGTTTTGGAGCTTATGAACCTTGAACAATCATTTTTGATCAAAAGTTCAAGAAGATGACATCGGAATCCAATTCTGACGATTCCATTAGCTCCGGAAGGGTCATTTTAGGCTAGTAACATGGTCGACATGACTCCCGAGGTTTTCAGTGTGAGTCGGTGCGTTTAGGCGTTTTAACTTTAAGTTTAAGCCTAAGTTTGACTTTGGTCAACATTCTGAGCAAACGCGCTCGGATGAGAATTTCGTCAGCGTGGTTAGCTCTGGAATGTCAAGTTTGGTCTAGATTGACCCTTCTTTTGTGTCTCGAGGTTTTCGATATCTTTCCGAGCCCTTTTGTGGTTTTTGACTTAAAATAACTTTTGGAAGTGGGACCCACTTTTTATCGAGATGACCTTTGATGGAAATTTCGACTGCGCCGTTGACTCTGGAATATCGAATTTGGTATGGTTGCATATTTCGTTTGCATGCACCGGGTTTCGAACGAGTTCGGAGCACCCCGTCGGAGTTATTAGTTTTTGGAAAATTGCAGAAAATCTGCTATAATTGCAGAAAAACCAGCAACATTTCCCAAAACTTAAACCCTCATCTCTCTCTCATCTCTCAACTGATTTAGGCAATTCGAAGTGTGGGAGCTCCATTTTTTTGGTGGCTTCGCTGTAGAGTGTTCGGATGTTGTCGGGTGCACGTAGTTTGAGGTAAATTTCTCGATAACCTGACTGCTGTACCCTTTTTCGAGCCTTTGTTTTTGGCATTCTTGTTTTGGTCATATCTCTCTCATTTTAGCTCGGTTTTGGGTGATTCAAAGTCCCACATGTTGAGAATTGTCGTGAATTTGTCGTAGAGTGTTCAAAGAGTGATGGGCACCTTTCGATTCTCGTTTATTCCGAGTTTGGACTGCTGTTGTTTTCTTTTTTTTTTAGTTGATTAAAGTGTGATTTTCTTGCTTGTTGGTTTTTGCTGCGTTTTGAGCCACAAATTGTGTTCCATTTTGGAACACAAGTTTGGGGTGCTGTTTAGGGTCTCTTGACGGAGTCAAATTCGGACAATTTAGTGCGGGTCCCACGATTCCCGTTTTGACTCCAAAATTGACCATCTCCGTTTGTTGTGATTTTGGTGTCTAAATGACCGTACTAACGTTGTGATCCTATATTTGATAGAGTGACAGCGTTCAAAGGTTGTTCGGGAAGGAAAAGCTCCGGTAAAGTGATTTGGAGCGCGCACGATCAGCCTTAAGGTAGGCTACGACTTCCTTTCTTTTAGATTTAGCTTAATTGTGTAAACACATGTCGATTGGAATGAATCGTGGGTGGGTACCAGTTTCCTGCCTTACTTTGATTAGATACCTCATGTTAGGATTGATTGACCATATTTCAGGTATAGTATCATGTTAACCAGTTTAGTAGAGTTGCATGCTTATATGCTAAATGCTATTGTATGCTTGTATGATATATATTGTATGCCTTGTTCATCCTTAACCGTAAGCATGATGTCCTTAGTCTAGGTTAGGCTAGTATTGCCTTAGACTTATGACCCGTGTGGGCTGGATAGCCTTGACTTTCTGCCGACGTCGTTCGGATGACTTAGCTCCTTGTAGACTGAAGTAGCATACTTGAGTCTGATAGTTTGAGCCTTAGATTAGGCGTTATCGCTGCTTGCTGCACATCTGTATCTTCTCCCTCTCATTCTGCGGTTCCGACGCATTCTCGAAGGTTCGGCGCATCACTAGAGGCGTGGGATTGAGATAGTATAGGCTTGGAGCATTTTCTGTGATTTCTTAGAGTGAACGGCGTTCCATGATGGTTGTTGTTGGATTTGGATCCTATTGGGGATACCATCACCCCCGGGGTCGTTCTTTCTAGCTCGGCTGGGAACGTATCGCTAGTTGGGTAGATTCGGTGATATCGGCGACCGCCCCCGGTCCTCTGTTTCTAGCTGGGCTGGGAGTGTGCTGCTAGCTGGGTATCCCCGGGTCGCTCTTTCTAGCTGGGCTGGGAGCTGACTGTATGGTAGGACGACTCGCGATATCTACTTCACTCACATGTCCCTCTTTCTAGCTGGGCTGGGAGTGGACTGTTTGGTTGGGTGCCCCCTAAGGTCACTCTTTCTAGCTGGGCTGGGAGTGCACTGTTGGCTGGGTGAAGTCTAATGAATTATCTTAGTTACTTTGGGCTGGGAGCCCAGTTTTCTTCTTTCTCAGTAGACTTAGCTTTTCTGTGTACCTCTCGGGCTTATGGGGTCCGTTCAAGTTTTATTTGAACTTGCGCACGACTGTACCTTCTGGGCATATGAGGGTCCAGTTAAGTTTAGTTTACTTGTACTTAGTTTGTTTCTGGTATGCTCGTGTGCTTTCTTTTCATATCCGCTTTGACCTCTCTGTGTCTAGATTCTATCCTTTCTCATTGTTTTTACCATTTTGGCTCAGTCGGCCTATGATGCCTACTGAGTACCTGTTGTGTTGGTACTCATGCTACTCTCTGCATCTATTTCGTGATGCAGGTCCTAGTACCAGTTACCAGCAGTGATTAGTTCCATCATTCTTTTGCAGTTGTGATTCGGAGATGAGGGCGAGCACTTGGCGTTTTGGGTTTGTTCTGTCTCCTTCTTTTGTTTTAGCTAGTCTTGTTGCCTTTGAGACACGCTCTGTTGTGGTCCACTTTTGGGACTTGTACTCTTTATTAGATAGCTCTGTACTAGTGACTTCCAGGTTCTGGGAGGGATTTCTGTATATATTTATTTTGGGTTGCTTCGGCCTTGTTATTATTGTTTAGATTATTGTTATCGTTAGTTTCTGCCCTTTTGCTCATTTCTTGATGTTCTGGGTTACGGGTTGGCTTACCTATTGGTAGGGTATAGTTGGTGTCATCATGACTCGAGAAATTAGGTGGTGACAAAACTACATGTAGGTTTGCCTTAAATGGCCTAGCTAGTGGATCAACATATAGCATATGACATGATACGAAGTCCTACCTTTGGCAAGTAGACTCTCCCTTCTTGATGTGGGAGTTACACCAGATTCCATGTATAGCTCGCATGGTCTATTATCAGTTAAAACTAATATCCCACAAAATGAACTAAGTTACTTTCAAATATATTATGAAGCTTCCATGATTATTTTAAATGCATTTACCAAGTTCATGATTTATTATACCTCTTTAAAGGCTTTTACGATGTTTAATTTGCTCTTGCATTCTATGCTTTCAATTATGTCGTCTTATGATTACGTTTTACATTTTCATGCAATCCCTCGTACTTAGTACATTTCATGTACTAATACTTACTTGTGCCTACATTGTTTTACAAATTTAAGGTGTGATGATTCCTCTCTTACCGTTCGTGGCTAGTTGGTGATCATTGGAGTTTGTAGAGTTGGTGAGTCCTCATGTTCCAGGGACAAAGACATCTTTACTTTATTTCCTTTATGATTTAGTTTTCAGACGTTGTATATGGTCTAAGGGTTATGTCCCAACTACTCTTTCATGTAATCGATGGCTTGTCAAGACTTTGATGTACTCTCTCTCTCTATATATATATATATGTCAAATTTTTTACTCTTTATGACAATTCTTGCTTTTCTCTATTATATTGTGTATATGTATGTCAAGTGGCTTGTGTAAGGCCTCTTGGGGTGTTATACACCATGTCAAATCTCGGGTGTACTTTGAGTCTTGACACAACTCTAAATGACTATTACAGGGTATATCAAACCATTTCCCTTTAAAATATTATATACTATTAGAGTGCATTGATATGCATTGTCTTGATACATTCCCTTGTCGTTAAAGACATTGGAGTAACCATTTGACATTATTTTCTATTTTGTTTTGGTAGAAAAGAGATAGCATATTTTAGACTAACATGCATCAGTACATGTCAGTGGCAGAGCGTTGCTCGTGCTAGTATTACTCCAATAATCAGTAGATGTAGATGGCTTTTTTAGCCTCCACGAAGGAAATTATGCTTTCTCTTCTTCTGTTTTCCCTTCGACAAACAATCGAGGTAGTGTGCAAAACACAAAAGAGTTGGCCTTTGTTGAACTAGCCCCTCCTTAATTAGCAAAATTTTCTGTCATATAATTTTCCTTCCAATAGTTATGTTTCACCAACGGGTTCCCCAGTTGTTGTAGTAGCTCTATGCAATATGCCAAAATAGAAGAGTAACATGGATGATCGTCATAAAGCATATAAATAATGTACTTGCCATCTAAGGAATTAAATTTGGATGTTAACATATTAACATATATTGAGTCAAGAAATCAACGTTAAGGTATTTAAACTTTGACTGACCAAAAATTCAAATAATAATAAATTATTTACCTATTTTATGATAATGATCTTCTTACTAAGATTATGATTGTGGTGGATTTTAAGATTTGTCTTAATATTGTCTTATGATCAAATCCAATGTAAATCTATTCATATAGAATGCTATTACAAAATTTCAAAATATTATCTTGTAAAAACAACTCAAACAAACTAAAAAAAAATTGAGACAAGAAAATCACTTTAAGGTATTTGAACTTTGACTAATCAAAAATTCAAATAATAATATTTATTTACCTATTTTATGATAATGATCTTCTTACTAAAATTATGATATTGGTTGATTTTTAAGAGTTGATAGACTTGGTTTAATATTGACTTATAATCAAATCCAATGTAAATCAATACATATAGATGTTATTTACAAAATTTCCAAATATTATCTTGTAAACACAATTCAAACCAACTACAAAAATCCTTGAGACAAGAAAATCACTTTAAGGTAGTCAAACTTTGACCGACCAAAAATTCAAATAGTAATAATAAATTATTTACCTATTTTATGATAATGATCTTCTTACTAAGATTATGATTGTTTTTAAGAGTTGATAGATTTGTTTTAATATTTACTTATGATCAAATCCAATGTAAATCGATACATATAGAATATTATTTACAAGATTTCCAAATATTATCTTGTAAAAAAACCTTAAACCAACAATAAAAATCCTAGAGACAAGAAAATCACTTTAATGTATTTAAACTTTGATTGACCAAAAATTTCAATAATAATAAAAAATTATTTACCTATTTTATAATAAAGATCTTCTTACTAAGATTATGATTTTGGTTGGTTTTTAAGAGTTGAAGATCATACTTTAAGTACTTTTTATGACCTCCAAAAATATTTCTCAAATGTATGACTTATTTTAAGATGGTATTTCACCCAATATTGGTAAATGCATACTGTGTCCCAATATATGTGCCAATATTTAGATTTCAAAAGTCAAATTACTACTCTAGATTTCTAAAGAGAAAAACAAAAAATCGTTTGAAGCTCATGTAGAGACGTTCAATTTACTTTATGTTTGTGTACAAAGTATTGGTCAAGGACAATTTCTTCACCAATTACAATAGCTGCAATCACAACCGCTTTCCCGATTACAGCAGTAGCAAGCACAACAACTTTCCCAATTACTGTAGCAAAAGGCACAACTGCTTCACTATATACATCGGTTGTGGTTGTTGCTGCTATAATTGGTGAAGTGGTTCTTCCTGTAGCTGTTGTATTTGGAGAACAAGTCGTGTTTGTAGCTGCTGTAATTGGTGAAGCGACTGTGGTTGCTGGTACTGTAATTGGTGAAGCAATTATGCTTGTTGTTTCAATCAAATCAATTACACATCCAATATGAACCTGTTGGAATGTATGCGTCCACTAACTACAATGGGACCGGGTCCTTAGACGCTTTATGATGCTCAAAAGTAAATACAGAAATCAAAAGAACACACAATACTGTACGTGGAAACCTCCTTGCTCAAGGGAGTAAAACCACGACCTATCTCACATGATTTTCAAACTGCTTTTACTAATTTTCACAAGCAAAAGTAAAAAATAATTTACAACCACACAAGAGATTAACCTCCTAATTTCTATTCTAAGTAATACGCACTATTACTCATCGAGCCAAAGAAATGCCTGGAATGCCCACTATTCTAACCCTTACTGATTAATATAGACTTTAACGTAAGACACAAAGTTACCTTCAACTAATTTCTTACAGTGATTCACCTAAGTTTTGAAACGTTTATAACACAAACGAAACGAATCCTACAATGTAAGCACAAATACAAGCAATCAAAATAACAGCAGATTCAGAAAGCAAATCGACAGTCTATGAGATCCCTTGTTGCTTGTTGAAGCTTGAATAATCTTTCTTTGAATGAATACTTAATTTTTTTGTTTTTCTTGATGATTAAATCAATCCATGAACAGTTATTGATTGTTGGACAAACAGCCTCGTCCATCCTGATTGGTGTGGTACACTGGCGACCTCACCAGCCTTTGACGTGACAGCTTTCCAGCTGTATAGCACATAGACCTGAACGAACACACTCTGTAGAGGACTGGGTCCCTGCATTTGTGAGGAAAACATCGAAACATCTGGGAACAGTAAGACTTATCATTTCCCCCATTTTTGATGATGACAAACAAACTTTACACCACCTCACATGAGTTTAACATTCATTCAAAATGCATTAGTTCCCCCTATCAATAGTACTCCCAATACTTCCCCCTATCACTAGTATTCCATATTCCATCTATATCCCTCTTCTCATTTCCACTAAATTTCCTAATTTCACAGCAGATAACAATAAAATTCCCCTTTTTGACATCATTTAAAATGAGTAGCAGTAAACATATGCAGGCTGCATGCAAAACGTTAGGAATTCAGGGCCATGAGCCACACAGTACATGCACAAGTAAGTATAAATAGAGAAGATAAAAGCATACTAGACAAGGCACAAGAAACAGTATCATTAGATCACAGAGCTGACCATAGAAGTCAGCCGAAACAGTACACTTTGCCACTAGAGTTAGACAAAAAAAACTGGAGAATAGGGAGACATGACACATTTAGAATGGAGGGGGAGGGGGAGTGAGGGATCTCATCAGCAAAGTGATTTGTTCATTTGCATCGACATGGGCTTAGATGATTTACTTGTTGAGAGCTTGGAATTCCTCAATGAGTGAGGCATTTGTCTTTAGTAGCTGCTCATTCTTAGCTCTCAACTTTTCGACCTCCTTCGTATCCATAGAAACGGTGTCGGGTCCCTTGAAGATGGTCCTCTGCAACTGAGCCTTAAGTTGTGCAATCTCAACCTCCTTATCATTCAGAATTATTGTAAGGTCAGTTAACTCTCGTTTGAGAGAGGCTTGCTGTTCTAGAAGATCTGACACATGAGACTTACCCTTCGCCTTTCCCTCAACACATTCACACTCCAAGAGAGTGACATCAGAGAAGATATACTTGACAGTACCAGGTACTCCTCGTCCAAGAGGCACTTCAAAATGTTTGAACACATGGTTCAACAGATATCCATAAGGAATGCCATGTTTGGCAGTTCTCCAAGTCATCACACTGTGCATGTGTTCGATCAATATTGCAGGAATATTGATGGCCTCAAGTTCATCCAGTTTTTCCATGAGAAATAGATTAGCAGCAGATGCTACAATTCTCTTCTCAGTCCTTGGTACCAAAACCTTGTTGATAAACTCAATCATTAACTGGTACTCTCCTCTGAGAAATTTCTTAGGCAGGCCTGGTCGTTTGATGTCCCCACGCTTTGTGGCATGTTGAGCAAACTCACTGGAAGGTTTGCAGCCTTCAGGACAGGATCCCTTCCACAGGTACACCTAGAATGATGCCCAAAATTTCTTCATTCAGAGATATTTTGACCATCTTAAAAGTTGTCCTAAACCCCCATCACTTAGAAGCTCTATCTTATAGTATAAATCACACACCTCAGGTTCATGCAAGTAAGGTGCTGGGGCTTCAAACAGGTGATCCCAACTTTGCAGAGAAATAGAATCAAAGAGAGTAGACACCAAATTCTATAAGTATTTCAGGATCGAAAACTCTTCCATTCAGCACCTTTTGTTTCTCCATTTCTGCAATGCGCTCTTCCCTGGTCAACACCTTTTCCTCCACTGGCTTCTGAACTAGGGGACCTGGTCCCTTTACTGGTTTTGATTTCAAAAGACCCATTTTAATCTTCTTCTTCACCGGTGATTTCTTTACTGACTTATGACCCTCTTTAGATTTAACCTGTTCAACCTATGCTTCCTTCTTTGTTTTAGACACAGCTATAACAATGCCATCAGATTCTTTCTCACTCAACCCTATAAGCAGAGGTGTTGAGGTAGGTTCCTCAGGCACATGACCATCCCTTCTTCTTTTCCTGTTTCTTTCTGTTTGGATTTCATTTGTTGCTATGGCACTTCCCATCATCTTTTGAACCTCTCCTCAAGAGAGCATATCTTTTCTTGTCTCCTTTGGTGTGAGACTCTACCATCTTTCCCTTGCCCTTTATTTTTCTTCCTTGTTTAGACTTGTCGAGTTTTGTCTTAGGGACAACATCAACTGCTTATAGATCTGGGACAACCATTGTCGAGGCGTTAGTACCTCGAACCCCTTTTCTACGCCACAACAAGGGTGATTCTTCTTCCTAATCTTTCTTACTATGAACATCGAATGACTTAGGAGTTTGGTTGAACACAGGTTGAGCACTGTGAGAGACCTGTTTCGGCGATCTCAACACTTGTTCCAATAGAGTTGGTTGAGCATCTCCTCTAGGGAGGCCAAACTTCGTACGACCACTAATTCTTCTGTTGCTTGATGTTTGTGTAATCAAGACACAACTTCCAATTCAAGTGTCTACGATCGTACAATAGTAATATAACCCAACCGAATGGGTCGGAGTCGAGTCCTAAGGGAGCGGTTTCTGAAAATTAAGAGTTAAGCGCGAATATGCTAGAGTTAACCATAGATAAAAACATTATCGAGTAAAAACATAATAAATTAAGGGGGTTGACATGAATGTCAATTATCAATGAGGGGTTTGTATTGAATTAATGAACAAAACAGTGAAAACAAGAAGATGCGAATTAGGGAGACATGATTCATGGGATGTGATAGGAATATGGGATAAACTACACAATCGGGTAAATGCTATTGATAGTCAATTGCTGAACATTTGTAACTAGGCTAGACTTAAGTGGCGTAAATTCTCTCTCGAGCAACTTACCTTGAATCAACTCGGTTTCTCTTAAACACCGAGTTGCCACTTTTAAGTACAACCACCGCCTTTGCCCATTCAGTCTCTCGAGCTGAATGTGTGGGAAAAGGCCTAAGATTCACTCTCTCGAGCTGAACCCATGACGACCCAATAACCACTGACTATAGATTTAGTAGTCTTAGTTTTAAAACCTCTCTATCGAGCAAGCCAAAAACACTAAGATGAAATTGTATTTGCAACTACAATCCCATTAAGTACAAACACAACTACTAAACGAAATCACATTTAAACAACAAATAGACTAACAATAAGCAATACCCAACAGGAAATTTTCCCATATTCACAAAATCACACCCCAAGAATTGGGGTTTTAGCTAGACATAGGAAAAAGGAAGAAAATTACACCAAATCGAAGTAACATCAATTGGGTATAATTTATATTCACTTCAATCGAGTCTAAGATGAAGAATATTCAACACCCACTTCCAATTTCTTAGAATTATAAGTCTTCAAATCTTCAGAAGCTACGCAAAATGTCTTTTACTTGAAAACTTAGAAAATAAAATGTTGTCTCTGAAATTGCATACCAAGATAAAAATTCAAACTAGTATTTATAGTTGTCAAAAGATGTGCTGCTAAGGATCACTCGGCGCAGTTAGTCGGTATCGCCGATGCACTCGGTGATTCGCCCTTTGGTCAGCTTCATCGCCTTTCAGCTATTGCCTTCAACATCTTCACGTTCTGGATCATTGGGCGATATAATACTGTTTCGCGAAACTGTTCGGCGATGCACCGATTGCTCCTTCTCAATGTCGACTTGAACTTTTCCTTCAAGGCGCAGCACACTGGAAATTTGGGCGAGGTTAAGGCCATTCGGCGATTCGCCTAATGCATTAGGTGATTCTCAGGCCTTCTTTTCTTTGTCTTTTCAGCCGTTTTGTTCCTTTTTGCCAAGTAGTGTCCATGCTTTGCCTCAAAATTCAAATACCTGAAACTTAAGGATTTATATCAGTTATTGAAACAAAATATGCATTTGAGGACACTAATTCTATTAAAATGAAGCCCTAAATGAGTCCAAATTGTGGACTTATCACTGCTGCTAAAATATTGGACTCTGGACTCTTGCCCTCAGGCAAATCCCCTTCGAATAGCCGCTCAGACATGGTAGATGACACAGCCCTAGACACCACTTCTAATTGTTCAGTGGGTGTTTCAAGAGTAGGCTTCACAACTGACTGGGGCTCGGAATTTAGGGATTTCTCATAGGATAGAACTAAAGTGGGTGAATATGGTAAGACTTCCCCAAATTGGAGTGCAGGAGATGCCACCACTTCAGTGTGCGGTGTGTTAGATTCGACAGTCTCACCAACCCCACAGACTGGTGTGGATGGAGATTCTTCTGGGGCAGGAATTGACAAATTGAATGAACTGGGATTTTCAATTTCTTGGGAGATAGGGAGTTTCGAGGATGAAGAAGAGTTAACCATTTTATTGCGAGAGGAGAGAGGATTTGAGGAGTGAAGAGTGAGTTCAAAGAAAAATTAGGAAGAATTTAGGATGTTTGGATTCACTTATGAGATTGTATCTAAAAAGAGTATCGGGTCCCTGAACAGTAGCGATGCTTGGATTTAAAGTGAATGGACGTCTGAAACTGACACAATGAATGGGGAATGACACGTGGCAGTGACCGTTGACAGAAAACTGTGTAGCATAAGTGATACTAACCTTTGGGGGACCAGGTCCCTTTCTATAGATAGCCCTGCCTGTATGATTAGATCTTCCCTCTAGCCAACATGCCATGAGTGTGTACCTGCAGTATGGTACCAGATGTGAATTCTCAAACGATAAGAAATACAACCTATATAGCTACCTGCCCTCCTTAACATAGTCATAAAGGGAGATTTCATGCAAGCTTGTTATGAAATCAGGTGACTTTGTGCATCCCCAGCTTGTTCTTAATGAAATTTTCTTTGCTCAATGGCTTTGTGAAGATATCAGCCACTTGGTCTTCTGTCTTACAAAATTTCATCACTACATTTTTCTTCTCAACATTATTCCTTAGAAAGTGATGCCTCACATCTATATGTTTATTCCTCTTATGCTGAACAGGATTCTTGGCCATATTCATTGCACTTGTGTTGTCGCATATGAGGGGAATAGTGTCTGTGAGAACGCCAAAGTCTTTGAGCTGCTGCTTAATCCATAAGAGCTGAGCACAACAAGATGCAGAAGCCACATATTCTGCTTTTGCTGTAGATAAGGCTACTAAATTTTGCTTCTTGGTGCCCCATGAAATAAATGATGCTCCTATGAAATGTGCCATGCCTGAAGTGCTATTTCGATCAACAAGAAAACCTGCATAGTCAGCATCACAATAACCAATTAGATCAAATGAGTCACCAGAAGGGTAGAAGTGGACCATGTCCTGTGTTCCCTTCAAGTATCTCAGTATTCGCTTGGCTGCCTTCGAGTGTGATTCCTTTTGTGCTGCTTGAAACCTGGCACACATTCCTACACTAAAGACTATGTCAGGCCTGCTTGCAGTGAGGTAAAGAAGTGACCCAATGATTCCCCTGTACATGGTATGATTAACATCAATCTGTTCTTCATCCATGTCAAGTTTGACAGTTGTGCTCATGGGAGTGTCAAGAACTTTTGCCTTAAGCATGTTGAACTTTTTGAGCAATTCTTTTATGTACTTCTCTTGGAATATTGATGTACAATGAGGGAACTGTTTGATTTGCAACCCCAAGAAGAATGTAAGCTACCCCATCATGCTCATTTCAAATTCATTACTCATCAAATCTGCAAACTCTTTGCACAGTGAATCTGAGGTAGATCCAAATATGATGTCATATACATATACATGCACAATCAATAAATCCTTACTTCTTGATTTTAGGAACATAGTATTATCAGTTTTACTTCTCTTGAACCCGTTTGCAAGCAGAAATTTTGACAGGCGGTCATACCAAGCTCTGGGAGCTTGCTTTAGACCATACAAAGCTTTGTCCAGCTTCAACATATGATTTGGGAGATCAAGATCTTCAAAACCTGGAGATTGCTTGACATACACCTCCTCCTTCAAATACCCATTCAGGAAGGCACTCTTGACATCCATTTGGAATAACTTCTGGCTACAGGTGCAAAGGTCTCATAATAGTCAATTCCTTCCTCTTGATTATACCCTTGTACCACTAGTCTTGACTTGTTTATAGTGATTGTACCATGCTCATCAATTTTGTTTCTGAAAACCCATCTAGTCCCAATAATAGTTCTATTGAGAGCTCTGGGGACTAGGTGCCACACTTTGCTTCTCTCAAACTGATGAAGTCCTTCCTAAATTGATGCCACCCAATCAACATCTTTTAAAGCTTCCTTGATGTTCTTGGGCTCAATGGAGGACATGAAGGCTGAATACGCCACTAGATTTCTTGTTTTAGATCTAGTTTGTATTCCAGAGTCAAGTGGAGGGACAAGATTGTCCAAAGGATGAGAAGATTGATGTTCCATCCTGACTTTCTAGTTATCTCTTCTTCAAGATCAGAAGCTGATTCATATTTTTCAGGTTCTTTGTTGTGAGAGTCTTTCTCCTGAGCAGTACTAGAGGGACCAGGTTCTTCCGTGGGTTCTGCACTATTTCCTTCCTTTGATACATGTTCATTACCGGAGTTTGGATCACCTTGTCTTGTTGACTCTCCAACTGTTCCTCTAATTCAGTGTCTTCATTTTGTTCAGCTTTGTTCTTTTCATCAGATTCATCAAATATCACATGAATACTTTCTTCAACACACAAAGTTCTTTTATTGAAAACTTTGTAAGCCTTGCTAGTAGAAGAGTACCTAACGAACACCTATTCATAACTCCTGGCATCAAACTTGCCCAGATCATCCTTTCTATTGTTCAATACAAAGCATTTACAACCAAAGGGCTTCAAATGAGCAATTGAAGGTTTCTTCCATTCAACAACTCATATGTAGTTTTCTTGATTACTAACCTGATCAGACATTTGTTTGTAACATAGAAAGTTATGTTGACTGCTTCTGCCTAGAAGTTCATTTCAAGTCCTGAGTCAATCAACATGGTTCTAGCAATATCCACCAAGGTCATGTTTTTCCTTTCCACAACTTCATTTTTTTGAGGAGTTCTTGTTCTAGAGAAGTTGTGATGAATTCCATTTTTAGCACAAAAGCCTTCAATTTGAGTGTTTTCAAACTCTATGCCATGGTTTGATCTGATGCTTGCAATCTTGCAGTTAACCTTCAGTTGAATTGCTTTGGCAAAAGTGATCAGTAGTCCAGTTGTCTCGTCCTTGGTCCACAAAAACATGTTCAAGGTGAACCTAGAGAAATCATCAACAATTACTAGAATGTACTTGTTGCCTTCTCTGCTTTATATTCTGACAGGTCCACATAAATCCATGTGGAGAAGTCCTAGAGGTCTGGTTGTGCTTACACCTTTCTTGGGCTTGAAGAATGATCTAGTTTGTATCCCTCTTACACAAGCATCACAAACTTTGTTGTCAGAAAACTTCAACTTTGGCAGTCCATGGACCGGGTCCCCTGCGACAAGCTTGTTTAGCAAGGATGAGCTCACATGTCCCAACCGTCTATGCCATAGATTAGCATTGCCAGTCTGAGCAATTAGACAAGTGAAATTGTCCCCTTCTATTGAGTCAAGATCTGCAACATACATATTTTTGACTCTTTTGGCAGATATAACAATTTTGTTAGTTACACAGTTGGTAACCAAGCACCTGTCCACTAAAAATTTAACTTCATTTCCCTTATCACAGATTTGAGATACACTTAACAGATTGTATTTCAAACCATTTATGTAATGAACATTGTTTATGGAATGTTCTGCTGATCTTCCTATTTTCCCGATTCCTAGAATGAGACCCTTTTTCCCATCACCAAATGACACACCACCGCCCTGGTGTGCTTCCAAAGAAAGGAAGTTTTGAGTGTCTCCAGTAATATGCCTTGAGTGTCCACTGTCCATCTACCAGCACTGTCTGCTTCCTCTCTTCTACACAAGAATCACTTATTAGACTTAGGAACCCACTTGAGATGGAGTTCCCAAAAAATGTCAAAAGGTTTAATAAGAAACCTTCTTGTTCATGGGGGAAAAGTATTCTTGCTAAAATGGTAGCTACGACCAGGTACCTTTTTCTTTTCTACACTTCCCTTTTTCAATTTGAACAAGTTCTCCTGCCTTTCGTTTACTCTTTTTAGAGACTCACATTTCTCTTTCAGATGACCATTTCTTCCACAATGGGTACACAGAAGATTGTCAGAAACAGAGACATATTTACTATGAGGATTCTAAAGAGGCTCTATCAATCTACAACCTAAGCCCTTTTTGATGTTGAACTTCTGATTAGCTAAGTTTGAAAGGATCTTAGACGAATCAGTCCATTGAGGGAATGGTTTAGCTCCTTTTTTTTAATCTTTACTTAGATCCTTCACTAATTAGGAATTCTTTTCAAGGGAGGCATCTAACTTAGACTCAGAAGCCTTCAACTTCTCTTCTAACTCAACCTCAAAGTTATCGAGTTTTCGTTTCCCACCCTCAGAAGAATCAGGTCCCTCGTTGGGCTGCAAACTCTCAGTCTCTAGAATACTTATCCTAACACTCATTTAAAACATTTGAGAGTTATGCGTTGCGTTTTCATCCTCGCACAGACTCAATTTTTCACTTATCATCAAATTATCAGTGGTTAATTCATCTGCTGAGTCAATTAGTACAGCAACAAGTTTTCTCAATATTTTAATGGATAAAGTATCTAGGTCACTTTTGAGATAAAAAGGGTTACCTCATCCTGATTCTC